>CM023481.1:14907749-15086137 GCA_013339685.2 Hyalomma asiaticum | reverse complement strand
AAAGATTTAATTGGGTACTCAAAGAGTATGTTGAAGTCTGCACACGAGAATGTTGGCCTTTGAAGGAAGCTATCACCGAATACCTCGTTGTCTATCGTTTCGCACTGCACGCCCACACAGGCGTGAAGCCTTCCGTCCTTCTTCATGGCCGTCGTCCCAGAAAAGAACTTTATCTCCTAGGAGCACCCGCTAAAGAGCTTTTCCAAGACCTGCCTGCAGATATGAAGTCCGTCTGCAGTAGAGTAGCACAGAAGCAACAAGCAAGTCAGTCCTACACTGACCGTTGACGATCTGCAAAGCATTCTCCATTAACAACAGGTCAACCAGTTTGAGTCAGGTTGCCAGGTCATGTTCCTAAGGTCATGTTCCTTGAGATACTCAAGCTGATTCACCATTGTGACCAGTGTGGCCAAGACACTTACAAACTTAATGATGGCCGCACCTGGATTCGGAATCTACTGGTACCCTGCCCTGGACCAATGACATCTCCTACGGTTGCAAGGAGCTCTTTGCCTGAAGCAGGGACACCGTTTGGATAGCCACAGCAGGGAAGACATGACCATCCTCAACAGCCATCTGTTTGAATACCAGTTCCAGAACTGAGACGTTCGACAAAGCAAAGAAGATCACCATTGTGGTTTAAAGACTATAAAGAACATTGCGTGTTTTAGTGTTCCAGTCGCTGTTACTTTGCTAAGTGACTCTTTTTCAGGGGGGAAAATGTGATACATATTCAGCAGTTGCATTTGTATAACCTAGATGGCACTAGGCAAGCATCTTATCATGTCAGCTGACTCATGCGTCTGTATATATGCTCATCGTGGACTAATAAAAGGTTGTTGTTCGAGGTGCTGGTGCGCTTCACTGTGGGGTTCTCAGGCGTAGTCGGGCAGGGCTTGGCGGCGGATACAACACATTTCAAATGTGTTGCCTTCAATACCCTTCGTGATGTGGTGGATCTTGTCAAACTGTCACAGGTGGATCAACGTGCTTGCATAGGTCCACAATGTCTTCACTGTAAATCATGAAGCTTTCTACTTCTTTGCGAGTGGCTGCACAAACGCTCTTTGGCACGGAGCTTCCGCACCGCGGGGCGACCGAAGATTTGCATAATGTGCGCCTTGAAATCTGGCCCAGTGCGAAGCTCAGATTCGTGGTTGTTATACCACACACTAGCTACACCTGTGAGGTAGAAGTTCACGTAGCTGAGCTTCTGAGCTTAGTCCCATTTATTGTGCACACTCACCTGCTCATACCACGAGAGCCAATCTTCTACATTGGAACCACTGAAGATGGGAGGATCTCGCTGACACATGGAGCCAGGGCAAATCAATGTTGGCGATGCCGGAGGTGGTGGTTGGCTGGCGTCATCAGGCATGATGGCTGGCAGCATCCGAGTGTGTAGTTCCAGGTTTGAGGAAAGACCCAGCACAAGCTCCACCAAATATGAAAGGTAGTTTATTGCTGAAGCAGTAAAGCAGCCATCTGAGGCGAGCGTCGATAGTGAGAGCGCAAGCTCCTCTTTGTCGATGAGATGGTGTTGGTAGTGCTTCCATAAGGCGCCACTCTCCTTTGCTACAATTTTTAATTTATAAGTACTGTACAACCGTTATTACTAAGCGGTCTTCACATGCTTGAGCTGACACCACAAAGCTTTTGTCACTACACTGGCCATTATAAAGCTTGTTCTGTGAAAAGCACAAAGGGAGCGTTACAGTAGCTTACTAGGCTAGTAGCATCAGTAGCTTACTAGTAGCATCAGTTAATACAGCCTCCTAAGAGTATAGTCATTTTTATATCCCTGTCATGCTTGACATATGGTGTACTGTTAAATGAACCTGATTTTTTATTTGTGATGGCTCTGGATGCTTTGCTGCGAGCACATTAAAGGGACTGTGAAACAAAACAGCGAGTTAGTTTTGAATAACAAATTCATTGTTCTTTAAAAATATATTGGCATTGATTTCGCCATTGTAGATTTTGTATAGAGGAGAAAATGGAGGTAAAAGTTTCATCTTTAAATTTACACAGACTTTTTCATGTGACAGCGCAGAATCACAGATTTTGTCACCTCTTTTTATGTTTTGGCTACGTTGGTTCAACAAAATGTTCTACAGGTTTGAGGGCAAGACACTTAATTTTTGTCAATGGAGAAGTGTGTAGCTCCTAGCAGATGCCACAAAAAGCAGCTGTCAGGGTGAGTTAATGTGGGAGCTTCAATGTGGTTTTCCCTACTTTATATTTATTTGCATGTTTTCTTGTTTACGAGGTGTCTTCTGGTGTCAAGAGGGCTGCCTCTGGTATTGCGAGAGATCCATTTACTTCTACAAGAAATAATTTACTCTTTATTGTCCCTTTAAGGTTGTTTGTTGCATGTTCTTTGTACAATGTTGTGCACATGTAGAAGCACTGCTATTATGTGATCTCTGTCAAGCAGTCATAATGAATGATGTGAACAGGCAATACAAAAGAAAGAAAGGATATGGAAATGTGACATTTACATTATTGAAAATACAGTGATAACGTAAATAAAGGCAATGAAAGTGCAGAGAAAACAAAAGGCCATGTGTGAGAGATTAAGGCATGTTTTCGCATTTTGCATGTACTGCCACTTCCATCCTTAAGCTAGCTGGCAGGAACATTATGTGCATCATACATCTGTGTCATTGCAGCTGCTCATTCTTATTGTGAAGGTTGATGTCTTTTACACTGCCATAGTGCATCTGTGTGAGATTTCTGGCAGCTGTCATCCCTTCCTGTAAAGGCTTTACGCTGACACATTGCAGCTGTCCTCAATACATAACTAGTGAATGTGCACGCAAAGTCGTAATTCAGCAAAGTGCATGTATTTGGAAAAAAAATTTGTCAGTAATAATTGTAGTGTTCTTTATGCACCTTGAAGCTCTATAGAAGGTGCATAAATGGCCTTTCTAAGCAGTACGCAGCACACTTACAGCATAAACTCTGCTTTGTGTTGCGAAAAGTAGATGTTGAAGAGCATTATTTCTAAGAGCCTAGTAACTTCCAGGTCACAAAACTGCATGTGCGCAGTCGTGATGGGGCATTCCTCTTAGGAAAGTGGCCTTTGCCTGTTATTCAACAAAGGAGATGCAAATGAACCAGGTCACAATTACGGTCAGCGGCCGATAATTCTGACTCTATGGTGATCGCGAAAACGTCCGAATGATCGAACATCCAAAAAAATGAATGCATCAGAAGATCAAAATTTTATGTTCGTTTTCTGACCCCTGCACTAGGAAGAAGTGGTAGGTGCATCGCTGCATGCGTTTCCGCTTACATGTGACCAAGTGCATGTGTATTTCTGCAGTTTACGACAGCACAAGGAGAGCAAACACTATAGTCAAATCCGCACAGGTGATGGCTTCAAAGCACGTGGCGCATATTCCCAGTCAGAGCCACTTTTTGACAGCTGGAGAACTTGTGTAACTGTTTCATAATCATCCATTTCGGCACACGACGACACAGCACCACAACGTTGCCTTAAAATGTAATTGTGGCAGGAGTCGCCACACTGCAGCGTTGATGTTGTCAAATATGTCCGCATTTCGGCTCTTGATCGGTGGCAGTTCAGGCTCCTTTGTTGCAAAGTCGGGCTCACTATCAGTTAGCAAAGGTAAATTCAGTGTGGTAGAAGCAGCTGCCAATTACAGCTGTTCACACTGTCTTCAATGCATCGGCAGGTATGCTACATTGTCAGAGTCGTGTACTTGCCTTGTTTCATTGTCATTGGCTGTAGGTGCAGACTGCGAGGCCACCCTTCATCCCTCTAGACGTCGCCTGTCTCTCAGTGTCACGAGAAAGGCAACTTGCAGTGCAAAATAAATAAAAGAGCACTGAAGATGGAACACTAAAGCTCTAGCAGCAATTGCGACACAACACTGCAACTGTACTCATAATCGCAAACAATGTGTGGATGGGGGGGGGGGGGGTGCCGTATATTGATTATGCAGTGCCCTTTTTAAGGGGTCACCAAGACTTTTTCCCAAGGCGTAGCGAAGAAAAAAATGTATAAACTAAAGAAAAAAACAACCTATAAAGGGGGAAGAAAAAAACAAGGAAACACAACTACTTATCAAAAACATCCTCTGTACGGCGTTACATGCTAAGTTTCTGCCATTCCCACCAATCTTCCAGATGGCGCTTCGTTGCTTATAGGACACTGGCCTCGGTGGTGGCCATAGAGAGAGGCAGTGCAAGTGGTGGTGGCTTACCATACTTATCCAGCAGCCCGGCATCAGAGACGCCAGAGAGAAGAGTTCAGCTAGTTCAGCCCACGGTGATGTTAACTCACAGAGGGCGCAGTGACTCAATACTATGAGTGTGCCCTTTCTTTTTCTGTTTTTCATTGTTTTTCTCATTGTTGCTTCAGTGTTCGTCCAGCTGTGGTGCAAGTGGTGGTGGCTTACCCTGCTTATCCGGCGGCCCGGCATTGGATACGCCAGGGGCAAGAGTTCAGCTAGTTCAGCCAGTGGTGATGTTAACTGACAGAGGGCCCAGTGCCTCATGAGCATGTGCTTTCTTTCTCCTTTCTATTCGTTGTTTTTCTCATTGTTGCTTCAGTGTTTGTCTATATTTACATTTTTGTTTGCTATATGTTTGCCTTGTTCTCCTATCATCAGCACAAGACAGCCATTGCTGCGGTTCCTCTGTATGACGACGGCCTCGACAGTATGCTGCTTTTCGAAGCGAGGGCTGGGGTCCTCTGCACCCTCGTGCGCAAACAAAACTACAGTGTCTTCCCGAGTGTTGTGTGCCGCACGTGTGACGGTGCAAACGAAAGAACCGAACACTCTATCCTTGTTTGCGCTCACCTGCGCCCTCCTTGTATGGCTGACACGACTCTTGCCACCTCACTGGGTTTTGTAGATACAGAGGGACGTGTAGACCAGCAGGCAGTGAGGCGAAGTAAAATGTGCCTGGGACACTGGCGCAGCCAAACGCTTCAGAGACATTAGGAGTGTGGTTGGCATGCATGTGTGCCCTGGTCCCACCTTGTAATCTTAGTAGTGCTTGCTTTTATTGTTGTTGTGGCCTGTGTATTTACTCTTGTGTTTTTCTTTCTTCTTCCTTTTTTGTTTTTCATTTCTCTCTTCTTTTTTCTTTTCTTTTTCACTGACTGGGTCAGAAGATGTGTGCATTTTGTTTGTCATTGTTATCTTGTTAATAGACCTTTGCGTAGCATATGCACCCTTGTATTTCCATGTATGTACGTTTTCTTCATTATTTTTATTTCCATGTATGTATGTTTTATATTTTAGTGTTTTGATATTAGTATTATTGGTTGATTTTCTTATGTTTTTCTTTTTATTAGAACAGTCGAACCCAGATGTGTCGCACTTGCCAAAAAATGTTTGTTAGTTTGATATATGGTGCAATTCGATGTGGGCCTGCTAGGATGTGATGATTTAAAGGCACATGCCACTAAGAAAAGCACCGTATTAATATAGTGTCTTACTTGCATGCCCTATTTTGGCACAGAATGGTCCTGGTTTTTCTTTGCAGGGGGGTGTTTGCCCATGCGCAGCTGGTCTAATACCCCTGTCACACAGGCACCTTCAAGGTCCTTTGAACTAAAGCTTCTTTACTTGAAAGGAGCGAGCGAGCTGTCACACGGGCATGCATAGGGAGAATTAGTTGAAAGGAGCCTCGAGCCTCACTTGAGGATCTCATGACTGCAGAAAAAAATGTTTTATCTTGGAGCCAATCCAACACCCTTTTATTTAATGAAAAGTACGTTTCACGGTATCTTAGACATCATAAACCCTAGAAATCCTGCTGATAGCTGCAGTCTGTCATATGTCGCCTGAAAAGTGCACTTTAGGGCAGCTGCACTGTCGTGGCAATGTTGTGGCCAGCTGCTGAGGTAGTGTGGCTAGCTGGGCCTGGGTGTTAAGATTTTGTCTGCTGCAGGCCGAGGTGTCTCTGTCGTATCTTTTTCGTACCAACGGTGACACGTTTTTGGACTGCCGCACATTCGCGAACATGCGTCGTCTGCTGGTGCATTTCCAGCTGCTGGGCAAACGTCGAGTAGCTATCCGAATGTTGTTTTCAATGTAAGGCAATATAAAACAGCATTTTTGAGGATTCGGCAGATGGTGTAGAACTGGACGCTTCGATGAATATTTGTTCCTCACACGCTCAGTGCCTCATCGCACATCTTTGGAGAGGTCATGATCGAAAAACAGTCGAGAACAGAAACAAAAACGGAAGCAAAGTATACGCATAGTCGGCAAAATATGGTGCACACAGCAGTGTACTGCTACCAGTACATTTGTGTTTGGCTAATTCACTCATTTACATTTAGATGTTCACTTTGCTTTAAAGTATCAGCGCACAAAAAAGATCCTTGATAAAGAAACGAAAGAAACAAATGCACACAATTAGTTTATAGGAGCGTCGGAGCCCAATTATTTTTCTCATCTCGGAGGGAAAAGAGAGCCAAATTCACATTGTGGCTTTTGTTAAAAGCTTCAAAGGAAACTGTGTAGCACCGACTCAACTCCCTTGTGCTAACGCTCTTTTGAAGTCGATATGCTCCTTTACTTCAAAAGAGCTTTAGTGTGCCTGTGTGACTGGCGTATAAACCACTTTTTCTAGGGTGGTACCAGAAATATTCCCCACCACCACGAGAAAAAGCCAATTTGTGGGGGAACTTCTGAGGCACATGGAGTTTAATATATTGGCTGTCATTGATATTTTCATTCGATGTAACCATAACTTCTACTGTATATCTTCAATGTAAATTTATAACATTTAGAAATTGTTCAATATACGGGATAATTTGATATAAATGGATTCAGTATAGTTAGGCTTAACTATTATTTTTTGTTTGGCTAGAGTGTTAAATATGCCTGCCTGTTACAAAGGGTAGAGCATCATCATCCTCTTCATCATATGTCACTGCAGCCACTGTTGTGTGGTTCCTCATGTGGCAATCTTGGCCTGCTCTTGGCCTGCTGTCGTACTTGCTGATGTATTGCGGCACTGTGGTTCATTTCCTTGTTGAAACCAAGCGCTATAAGAACAGAGTTGGTCTTGGTGGTGGGACGTATGCTTGGGTGCTTTATTATTATGTATGCTACAGACTCGTCCTCTCCTGCATCGTAAAGGGGGTAACGTGTCTTGATACTGACTTTGTCATGGGCTACCCAAAGCCAAGTATGCCATTCTCCATGGCATGCCTCCGCCAGCAGGTGGCTTCCCAAGGAGTTTTTGTAGAAGCTTTCCCTGCAGACTGTGTTTGCTCCATGTACATCGCTAAGGAAGGCTTTCCTTTGGCTGCCTCTGCCCAGTATGCTGTCTCCATCCTCTGTCCTTGTTTGCGCAGCTCTGTTCCTGCCATTTTCAGCGTGCTGTTGACACAAAGGGTGGGGAGACCGTACCGGTGGGTAAGGGGGCGCGAGCGCTTTATCCATGTGGTGGAGACGCTGGCAAGCACAATGTGCCTCTAGAACTGCCTGGCCAAGTTGGTCTCCGGCTGCCCTGCGAGCCTCTTGTATTGCACATCAGCGGTGGCTTCTTGGGCTACCAATGTGCGCCATCCCATGTCTCCCTGGAGGCCTTCTATAGACATGTACTTTTGTACAACAAGAACCATGCTGCCTACGTCTTGCTGTAGCCACTCCAGAAATTCTCTATTTCTGGATGACACACAGAGCAAGGCATTCCTGTATGTCAATCCTGGCACTGCCAGCATTGTCCAGAGGCCCCTCTCCACCTTGTACCAATTGAAGGCACACAGGGACTGTCTGCAGAGGATACTTCTGCTCCGTATTGCCTTTGTTTTTAGTGCCCTCTCATGTGTTGCCAGGGGTTTTTTCCCAGCAGTCAGGTGGACTCCTGGTGTTTTATGCTGCGTATTTGCTAGATCGGGCTCCCCTGCAGTGACCATCTATCTCTGAAAGGCGGTCGGCACCTCACACCATCATTCGACACTTCTGCTGGTTAAAACGGAGTCAAAGTTTGTCCATCTCTGTGCTGCAAATATTTAGCAGTGCCTGTAGCTCTACTGATGAACTAGCCATGATCACAATGTCATCTACATATATCAGAGCTGCAATCCACCATTCCACCAGCTGTCCCTCTTCGTGGTGTCTTAGTGGGTAAGCTAGACCCGATTCTTCCAGCTTTAAGGCTGCCCCTTTAGATATATCATGAACAGGAGTGGTGATAAAGAACGACCCTGCCTGAGTGCATGCTCCGTGTTTACTGGTGCTGTTGTATATCCATTCCAAACAAGCATGGCTGTTAGGCTGCTGTACATAGATATTGAGAGTTCCAGGCTTTTCTGTTCTAGTCCCAGCTCTTCAAGGACAGTCCAGAGTGTGGGTCTGTGAACACAGTCATAAGCCTTGGAGATGTCCAAGAAAGCTACCAACCAGTGAGTTCTTTGTCAGTTCTGCCAACTCTATGCACTGTGCCAGAACATACAGGTTGTCCTCAATACATCTCCCTGCATGGAAACCCATCTGTAGCTCTGCCAGGATTCCCTTTCTCTCTGCCCACTACTGTAACATCTCACATTTGGGTCACATGGCTTCCCATGTTGCCAAAACGCTGTGAGGCCTGTGGGCTGCTTCTCTTAATTCTTGTAAAATTCTCTCATTTAAGATAAGTTGTCCAAGTTTGATCCAGTTTTTCCTGGTTTTTTTTCCTTATTGGCCTGTTGGTGCTACTGGCTCACCTTTTGTTGAGCCTTTATTGCCACTGCCACCTCTCAGGTCCGCCAAGCTTTTGCACACCTGTACCTTGTTTCTTTCCCTGGGTTGCTCTTCAGTACTTCTTTCATTTCCCTTGTGATGCTGTTGTATGTTCCCATCTTTTCTGCCTTGGTTTCCAGTTTTTCTGCCATGTCCTTCAACTCTACTTGGCCATCTAGCTCCCACTACAGTCTGGTGATTTGAATGTCGGTTGTTCTTGCAGAAACAAAGGCATGGGTAGAGTCCTTCAGTGCTTTTCTGGTCACGAAACTCAGGCCGCTGTTTCATACAGGGAGAGTAACTGCTGCTGGAGGCACCACTGTGAGAAAAAAATCACAGCATATCCACGGGGTGAATGATAATGAGTGGGCGAAGCTCCGGAGTGAAGCATCGGTAAACCGTGAATCTTCCGTGTAATTCGCCCAGTCGATCATCATGTAAAGACGTGAGAAACACTGTATTTGAACGCTGGGATCTCGCGTTTAAGGGGACGCTAGCACAAACGCGTTAGAAACATGCAGTACACTCTAGTAAGGGGGAGAGGCCACAGCCTCTTACACAGCCCCTTACACAGGCCGGAACGCGCACCGCATTTGCCGACGCCATCACATGACTGCTGAAAGAGTATAAGGTGGAGAGGCCACAGCGTCTTACACCAGCTTCTTACACGTGCCGTAATGCGCTAGCACAAATGCATCATCATCATCATCGTTAGAAACGGGCAGTCTTTCGTTAATGTTGGGTATTTAGTGTCATCGTGGTGCATGTTTCCATGTGCGCTTTGTGGCGTAGTGCATGGCTTCAGGAAAGAGGTAGCTGATGATGCTGATGCGTTTGTCCAGGTAGCAGCCTGGACACACATACCCACTTTCTGTGCCGCATACCTGCCTTTATGCAGTAGTGGGCTGAGGGCAAGAGAGTGGGATTGGAATTAGGTGGCTACATACATACATACAGAGGAGGGACAGACCCACACCCTAAGGAGCTTCGCCCCTAAAAGGGCATGTGCCCACGCACACAGCAATAGGTGGAAACGGCTGTGGCTGTTCAAGGCATTTGTTTAACATGCATCATACCAAGTATATTCGACTATCAGTAATGTTTTACATGGTGACACGTGATGCGGTTGTTGCATATGCGTGTGAACAAAGTTAGGTTCACAAACCTTAAGTTACCAAGGATGCAAGAGAGCCAGCACAGGAGCATTGGAAGTATGTGTTGCAGCGTAGCTGCTTACCACTAGCAGGGGAGCATGATATTATTTCTTAAAGCACAGGTATTTTACACTGGCCTGTGAGACTTTGCAGGCCAAACAAAAATTCCGAAACAAGTACACGCGTTCACGAGCATGACACTGTTGCATAGCCAATACATATTATGTTTGAAAATCTTAAAATGATGCTAATTGCTCAAAAACATGCCAAGCTGAAAGCAAAGTTCCATTTCTGTAAAACTTCACTATAATGTTACATTTCAATACAGCTGTTCATGGATACATTGACGCAAACCAAATGACTGTGAAGAAAAAGGTAACATTATGGAAAACACCTAAAAAAATTTGTGAAGCTTGTGCTAAGTGGCTCAATACGGCAAACCTGGTCAATTTGAAGTTTGACATGGTTTTTCTTGGTCTCACTAGGCAACCTATTTAGTCTTAGCTCAGTTGGGCTTGTTTCATGAAGTCTTAAATTAATGAGGCTCATCTCGCATTGCATTGATATAGTATTAACTTATTAGGCTTACATGACTTAGCTAGGCTTAAAATAATTATTTGCCTAATTAGTCTTAAGTTAATTTGACATGTGTTAATTTGTATTGACTCAATTACTCTTAGTTATTAGACTTCCCTTATTAGTATTAGCCTAATTACACTTAGCTTAATTCATAGAAGCTTAATTAGTCTGGGCTTTCTTAGACAGCTTAATTGGGCTTGCCTTGATTAGCTTTAGCTTAGTTTGTTAGTCATATATTCATTATGCTTGCATTATTCAATCTTGACCTAACTAGGCTTGGCTGAAATAATCTGAACTTAAGCTTGGCCTAGTTAGTCCTCCCCTAAATAAGGATGACTTAAGTAAGCAGCTTAATTAGGTTAAACTTAGTCTTGGCCTTGCTAGTGTGGTTGTTAGACCTTGTTTAACTAGTATTAGCCTAATTAGGCTTAGGTCGTCGGGGTGTAATTAGTCTGCTTGATTAGGCTTACTTGACTTAATTAGTCATGGCGAACCTAAATTTGCTTTACTAGCTCGGCGTGGTTATGCAGGATTACAAAGAATAGCGGAGTTTTCTGCAGATGTATCACGGTTTAAAGGAAAACCTAAACAACTTCACTGTTAAAGCAACAATTTGCAAAAGGTGATTCGTTAATTGAAAATAGTGACAGGAGATTTGTAAGGATACAGCACCCCTTTAGAATGAAATTGTCGCATTGAATATCATCTGTGGCATCGAAATGTTTTTCACACACTCATACCTATTGCAACTCAGACGTAAAGCAGCCAGCTTCCTGTCATAGTAGCGCTCAATTCCACGTCTGCTTGCTAGCATCACTTCGAAAACAAAACAACAAGACCATTTCACTCACATTCCTCTACACCTGAAGCGGCAACCCAACACGCAGGAAGTTTTTAACATCATTGCTCATGTGAACTACAGGCTACAGTGCCTAGACTATACTATATTATAGCACTTTACGTGGCTGGTCCCCTCCTCCCGTCGTCGTACACAGCACTTCATTCCCTCTACGAATTGGGAGAAACTGGAAAAGAAGACGACGGCTGGTGCAGCCAGATTTCTTGGGCACCCTGCAATCCTCATGCAGCGCATAGCTGGTGCAGCTCACGTCTGGTCGCTCCCTTTGCCCCCTACATACTCGTAGCATTGCCCTGTGGCTGCTGCGTCAGCATAGCAAGCTCTCTTTAAGCATTACGGAAGACTTTCATGACCAGAAAAGCATTGACAGACTCTGGCGTAGATGATTCTGGTTGCTATCCAGGTTCCCTGCTCCACTGTCATCTATGTTCGTCACCTGCAGACATGACATGACATGAGTGCATAATCTATGCTTGAGTTTTTCTCCCCTACTAACCAGGTAATGTCTGCCTGACATTTCACTGTTGCAGTGGCCACCTCTAACCCTTCTGTCTCTGCTAGCACCAGTAAACACTTACCATTATTGTTGGTTCTGCTGCCCAGCTCCTCAATGTGCACATCAAAGTCGTCAATCACCAGCGTTTCATATTGGTCTCTGAACTCCCGAATGTCTTGGTTAAAGCACACACATATACCATTATTGGTGTTCCCTTGGGTTCCTGTCCACAAATACAACACTGACAATGCCACTGGCTGCCTATTTATGTGTCCTTCCAACCACATGTGTTCTCGACACTCTGACCTTATTCGAGTCCAATACTGGGCATCGTATTGCAATGCCCTAACCACCTCCCATATGTTCTTCCTTTTGTCTGTTACATCCTTCCCATTGAAAACCTGGGGGTTCTTCTCGAAGGTGCATCTCAGCCACTGCAAATAATGCCACGGATCTGCTTCCTCAGCTCTCCCCATTTTTTTTTCCTGTCTTGCCCCTTGCATGTTTAGGAAAGCCACTGGAACAGGATGCGGTGACTGCAGTGACTTGCCTCCAAAATTGTCGTGTCACGACCGTAGCCATGCCTCAGAGATGACAGTTCTGTGTGCAGTCTTTGAAGCCATACCTTGTTGGGGCACCAAAGGCTGCAAACAGAGTCCGAATTGTGTATCAAATTTAGAGCTAGAAACTGTCAGAAATATCGATTGTCTTTAGATGTTAATTCTATGAGGACATTGGCGGTACAGCATGGCTGTCCTAATTACCAAACATGTGCTAATTATTTACATCTTAATTGCATCCTATTTGCATCCTAATTATAGGTCACCAACTGTAGTATTTGTGTGACAGAGAGATGCCCTATATACTCGTTTCTTTAGAGTGCGAGCAGCAGAATAGTGTTGCCATATGTAAGCAGCACTGTGGCTTATGGCAGCTACTTTGTGTGCAGACAACCAACAGGATGTGTGCGTGCCTGTTGACCATTTGGACTCGCTGCAGCTGCCTTGCAACGACGCTGCTGCCCCGTCCGAGGACATTAAGGACGGCTTTGAGCCCAGCAGCCCATGCCGCCAGTCAATTTCCTCATCTTCAGTGAGTTGTGCTTTTCTAGCCATGTAAGAAAATGCCAAATTGATTTCAAAGAGTCCCCGCTACGGCATGCCTCATAATGATGTGGTGGTTTTGGCACATGAAAACACGAGAAATGTTTTGGACAGTGGGCATGAAAGTTGGACAGTTAAACCTGCTTATAACAAACCTCCATATAACAAATTACTGGATATAACAAAGTTTTTTTATTCCCCACCGTTACTTCATAGAAGCACATGTATTTGAGACCTCTGTGTAACGAAAGGGCAGTGGGAGACCCCCTCGAAATAATGAATTTTCTCCACCGACAACCTAAGCCTTTTTTCCCAAATTTTATCATTTTTGCGCGAGCAGCAACCGAAGCGCATTCTCCGCCGTGACGAAATGCGAAGTGGCGGCATCACGCTTGGCGCGTTCCAAGGCACAGCGACTGCGAGGCGAGAGCGAGTGTGCTTGCATGTGAGCGTGCGCGATGCGGGTCTGCATCGCTCGACCCGGCGATCTTGCTGCCGCAGGCATGTCTTTTCCCTCTCACTTCAATCCTGATCCCGTCTCTTGCTGCAGCTGGCCTAGCCCGCCAAGCTGCGCTGGCTTGAGAAAGAGTCTTTGGTTACTGCACAAGTCTCTGCACTTCACTTCTCTAACCTGACACTAGGTGAGAGCGATTGTTAGGCCTAGCTAGCGGGGTCGTGGGTGGCGCGCCTCACGGGAAGCTTGCCATTGACAACACGGGTACTGGGTGCACAGGAAATCGTGCCCGTGTGGTGATTCAAGGGCAGCGCGCATGAAATAATAATAATTAAAAAAAAAACTGAAGACAAACAGCAGTAAAGTGGACACGGGCGCACGTTCCGTGTGGAGCGTTTGCAGCTGACAAACGGCCGTAGCAGCATTCTCTGTCGTCTTGGAAATCCTATCCTCAGAGGGTGCGCACACAGAGCGCTGCTGCCATGTCCTTTTTTTTTCCTCTGCTCATTGTTCATTCGTTCCGCGCTCCTTCCTCTTCCATGGCGATTCGCTGCGCTCTTTTCGGGCCGTGTGCTTCCTTTGTGAAGCCTGCTCGCGACCTCTGTTCCGCGGGATTTCCCCAAAGTAAATGTTTTGGGCGAGCTCGGTCGTCTGTTACCTTTTTGCTTACTTGAGCGGTGCTTTTTCAAATTTTTTGTGCCAGACCTGCATATAACAAAATCCTCTTTATAATGAAGTTTTTTTGGGAATCTGTCAATTTCATTATATCCAGGTTTAACTGTATATTAAGTGTGCTGCAGAAAGCTGTGGGCTCTTGCCAATGAGCACGTCGTCGCTGCATCGTGCCATCCTATATTTGGGAGTTTTCTAGCTTTGATTTAGGGGTGAATATGTGCCACTGTATTTTGTAAAAGAACTCTATCAATGCCAACTCCAGTTTTTGAAAGTGGGCTACTTAGACACCTTTTTGTGGATAAATATTCAAAAAAGGAGGTGTGAAAATGTTCAAGATGTTGGCTTGTTCCTGAAACTTTCAACCGTTCTAATCAAAATTTGTTTCTGTTCATACTTGCATATTTAGGGCACACCTTTTTCTACATCACCACGTAAAGGAATTTCTAGAAGATTCATGCCTCTTTTGAGGTTTCTCTGCGTCGATTGTGTTGTGCTCGTGCATTAGGATTATTGGGCAGCCATGAAAGCACAAAAGGAAGCAAAAGTGTGGTGTACTGGAAGGGGGCAGTGTCGTCTTGTGATGGAAAAGTGGCTCTATTCTTGTTATGACGAGCATGATGGTTTGTGGTGGTGCCATCTGTAGTTGTAGCTTGAAGTCATTTTTTGTTGACCGAATGTTGTAAGGGCCTCCGAGATGGGGTCGACACCCATGGAGGCGGTGTTTAACTAGCCTGAATGAGCATTTTGCTGACGGTTTGTTTATGCAGTGCTCTCCTTTCTTTTTGTGTTGATGAATGCTTGCAGCTGTATTCAACCGGCAACACATATATGCTCTTTATTGCCAGATATTTTTACTGTTTGTGCATGTGGGCTACCTCGTTGACGTTGCTTGCACTTATCGGTCAGGCTATACCTGTTTGCAGTTTTTTATTGCATTATCCAGAGTATGGTCCATGTCGTAATAAACACAATAATCAAAGATAACATCACTGTCTGTGCGACTGTATTTGTACATAAGAATAAGAGAGACGGAATGAGGAGTGTGCTTGCATGTGTGTGCATCTGTGCACGTGTTTCTCGCAGAGAGGTTTTTATGTTCCCTATCTGATAGGAATAAAAAGCGGTGTGGATATATTGAGTCCCCTTTATCGTATTTCATCAGTTATGCTGCGTGTTCCTTTCTTCCTTCAATTTCTTTCAGTACGATACAAATTGTTTTTGTGCAGAACTTAAAAAAATTATGAATTATTGCCACAGATTGAGAAAAAAATTAAGGAAATAATAAGATTGGTCAGCTTTTAGGTTCTTTTCTTTCGCTTGGTTGTTGCCGTTTCTAAAATATAATGATTTTTTTATTATGCCTGAAAAAATGACAAAAGCAAGCTTGGGTCATTTGAAAAATCTGGAGCCTTATAGTGGAAGGAAAATGAGATGGCTGCATCTCCTTGGAAATATGCCTTTATTCTCAAAAATGCACTAACATTATGAACAACTCGCGAACGCGTTTTGTGTACATGCTCTTTCATTGACTTTCATCTTGTACGGCCTCTCTATAAAATGTGGCACAAAGTGGCGTTTATACAGTATGCAGGCTTCATCATGCTCCCTGTCAGTTCGCTGAATAATTTGAGACCAGACTTCTCGGAATTAGGGTTGCCTTGGCACACAAAAAAGAAAATACCATTTTTTTCAAGACCAGTAGCCGCAAAACAAGTAGGGTCCTGACTGTGCCTCTTCCGCTTCTTCATATTCTCCTTGTGACCTTGCCCACTCATTTAAGATGTACTTCAACAATAGAAACAAAAAATGTTCGACAATCCCTAAGCATATTCTTATGAGATGAGAATGCGAAAGTGTTTCTTTTGGCTAGCTTGTCGTTGCAGAAGGGCGCTGCAAAATTGTGTTGCTGAGTTGGAAGTGCTTGTCCCCTTCCAGTCAGGGATTCCCAGATGGAAAGAGGAGATGGAAAGAAGAGTCAGATGGAAAGAGGTGTTAACACCTGGAGGTGCCTCATCCCAGAGCACACAGTCTCATCAATCCGTCATCATCCTACGTCCACCCTGGCAGGTCGCCCACCCGGGGGCATCAAGGGGGGGTTTTGGTTAAGGCAAACGGTCCTACCCAGACAGACAAGGGTGGTGTGGCGCACGGCACAAGGTGCACGTAACACACAGCATGTCCTGTGGCCACGGGCCTGCAGGACGGAGGACATTGTCCTACCCGGACATGGGGGCGGCCACCGTTTAGTGCAGCGAGGTGAGTCGCCGCACACAGAACAGACGTGGCCACTCGTAGCGCCCCTTGGCCGAAGGCTGACGGGGCATCTGTCTTTACCCAGACTTGAGGGGGCGGCCCTTTGTCCTGCCATGTCAGTATGTCTTGCGGCTCAGGGGCAGTGAGACAGTGGTCCTATTCTTGTCGTGTCGATCCAGTATTTTCTCGGTGGGGGCAGTGCATTGTGCGGAGCCATCTTCATCAAATAGTAATGGAAATAGTTCCTCCAGACTCACTGAATAGCACTGCCAGACGATGCCAGGTTTGAAGAAACCTCTTCCCGCCCAGGACGTGCCACTCACGGGTGAGGTGGAACCAGAGCTCCTTGCATACTTTTGCAAGTACTTCGTGAAGCCCCGCCCTCCTCTTGTTGAAGACAGCGTCCCAACGTGCCAACCAAACTTGGTATGAGCACTCAACGAGAAGAAGCACGAACTGGTTAATCGCCCGACTGGGCAATGGATTAAGGAATCGGACTGTCTGGTACGGGACACCTGGAAGGCCAAACAAGCTAGCTATCTTTCGATGGAGAGATGCCGGCAGCGCGCACTACGAGAGGATGTGGACCGCATCCTCTTGGTCACCACAAAATGGGCAGACCCCTCGAGCGGGGCCTGCCGTGAAAAGCCTGTATTGGATAGGCAGGCACCCTCGCGTCAGCTTGTACATAAAAGTTGCACGGCTGGCGTCTAGGAAGCTAGCTGTGATCAGCTTGCAACTCGCATTGTGGTGGGACAGGCGAAGCTCCCGCAGTGGGCTGGTAAGTCCGGAGTTAGCATGTCTATCAGATCCTGTAACTTAATGGCGACAATATCGACCTCGGAATCTATCTCTCAAATCTTTCCTAGTGTCTTTGCCACTTCACTATAGAAGGGGGATGGTGTTCCTGCATGAGGTACGCTATTAGAAAAAGTGTTCGGTGAGAACATCCGCAACCTTGTAGAGAGAAAGTACGATGCGAGACTGCGAGTAAGAGTCATATTGGAATCTAGGGGTACCTGGGTCCATCTAACGTGAACAGCGGTTGCCATGATGCCCAGGTCAGGAATACAGAGTCCTCCCTTATCCCTGGGCAGCTTGAGCATCACGGCCGAACCGCTCCATAGAAAATGGAAGAGAAACTGCTCCAAGCTAGTCTTGGTGCGGCTGGGTACCGGCATCACACAAGCTACCTAAGTAAAAAAAGTGAGGAGTAACTATCGGAGCACCATTACCCTTGCACTCAATGGACCGAACTCCTGAATTCTGCCTCCCAGCATTTCCTGAGCCAGTTGCCAGTTTCCAGGAGTCAGGCTGTCAGGTTCAAAATGTAATCCGAGAACCCGCAACCACGATTTCACAGGGAAGCCATGAACAGGCTGCGGACTGCTTGGGGCGGATCTCAGATACACCACTGCTCATTTCGATTTGATAATCTGAGAACCACTCGCTGAGCAGTACCCGTCCATAACATCCAAGACTGTGCAAACAGTTGCCTCGTCCGGGACGATGATAGACAGGTTGTCTGCACAGGCAAATAGTGCAGCTGGAGTGGAACCAGGCGGAAGGGGGAACCTACAAATTCTGCTGTCAGAGGAAAGCCTCTGTAGGAGCGGCTCAAATGCGAGCAGTAGAGAGCAGTATGCTGCAGCTGCAGGCAGTTGCTGCGGTGGAGTGGCAGAGCCGAGTATGTGTTGAGTGTTGCTACAGTGACACCATGCAGCTGGACGTGCGCTTTTGCCAACCCAGCGAAGAAATGCGATGATGCGCCCTCATGCTGCTGCAGGTAGTTGCAGTGGAGCGCGTGCAGATGGCCGCTGTGGTGAGTGTTGGTGCCGGCGTCAATTCTTGTGGGAGAGGTCACGTGCTTTTCTGGCACGGCTTTTGCAGACACTTTTTGCGGATGGCAGCTGGGTGCATGTTATCGCCATCCTAGCCAAGAAATGCATTTGCATTAATAAACCGTTGCTTCATGTAGCATTAACGAGCGGCATTGTCAGTCTTCTGGACAAGAGCTACTTATAATGCTAGCAAACGATCACGATGAAGCCTGAGTACTGTAGGAACTGTTTTCTGGTACAGTCAACTCCCGATAATTTGAAGTCGGTTAATTGGAATTTTGGGTTAATTGGAAGTGGAGTTGGGGTCCCGTCAGTTTTGCAACCAAACCAATAGAAAAGAGGCTCGGTAATTCGAAGTCTAAGGTGTTGGTTAATTAGAAGTTATTTCTCAATCTTATAGCTCAAGATGTTTGAGAAATTCCATATTATTAAAGTGAAAAACAGCCTTGCGTGCTGAATTTACATCGCTAGCATCACAACTGACTACAGTGCCACAGCTCATGAAGGGTCAATGTTAGGTACTGGTGGCAACGGCATCGCAGCTGACGAAAGCGCCGAAAATGATGAGGCGGCAGGGTTAGCCCATCCACCCAGCGCAATCGCAGCCTCGCATGGTCGCGTTGACGTGCTAGGCCTATCTATATGTTTCCTCGAGTGTTAGTCAATCGGCCCACCAGCATCGTTACGCAGTCATGGCAATGGCAACTCGCGGACCTTATCGTACGCTTGACTTGGTGACGAAAGTTAAGATTTTGAAAGAAGTTGAGGAAGGAGGCAACGCCAAGCAGGACATCGCACGGAAGTACGGCATCAAGCCTAACACTCTTTCGAACTTAAAGAAGCGCTCGATATTCGAAGCATTTGAGAACGACCAATTTAAAATGTCACGCAAGAGAACGCGCACCGGTGCTCACCCGGAGTTAGAGCAAGCATTGCTCATTTGAATTAGGGAGGCCCGGAGGAACCAACTTCCGCTCAGTGGCGATATCGTAGCAGCAAAAGCCTTATCGCTTGCAGTGACGTTAGGCATTGAAAACTTTTCTTCTTCCGATGGATGGCTATACCGAAAGCACCTTCTCGAGCAGATGCTTTTGTGCATGGATAACTCCACGCAGTGCGAGCTAAGCCTCCTCAGTGCTCCTCAACGCGAGCATGGGGTCGCGTTAAGGAGGAGACGATTGCGAACTGCTTCAGGGCCTGCGGTTTTAGTGCAAGTGCCTCGAGAGATGGAGGTGGTTCGTCTTCTCCAGCGTGGGAAGCGCACACAACCGAACTTGACGACGATATTCTTCAACCAGCTCTCAGTGCACGTCCCTTTCGGAGAATACGTTGCCGTTGACGGTCAAGTTGAAACGTGTGGTGTGCTGACAGACACCAAAATACTCGAGATCATTCGGCACATCGAGGCTGCTGACAGAAGTGACTTGGAGGACGACGTTTCAAGCGAGCCGCAACCTACGGCTGCTGCTGTAGCTGCAGGCCTTGCCCACACGCAGCGTTTTTTTGATGCAGAGAGCAATGCCTAGGAAGCACTCGGCCACGTCTAGAGCCTGCAGAACTTGCTCTCCGCAGCAAGATGCCGCAAGCAGAAGCAGACATCGATAACTGATTTCTTTTCCAAATGAATTAGTAAAAATGTCCATTTTTGCCCCCTGTGGTTAATTGGGAGGTCGTTTAATTCGAAGTTTTTCGTAGTCCCTGTTAACTTCATATTAACAGGAGTCGACTGTATTACTTTTTATAGTCTGAAATGACATTTTATCAATTTCAGTCAGCAGATACTTCTTTCAGATTAGAAGAACATGGCATACACATGAAAGAAAAAAAATATATATATTGCCGTCTGTGTCATGGCCATATGCTGAGCGCATACAGTAAAAGTAGATAAGAAATGGAACATCGTGCATGCACATTAATAATGTTTCGTTGCCTCATGTTACCCTTTGGGATAATAATTTTGAATTGTTCTGTTATGCTGTAGTGCGAACTCTTTTTCTTCACATACACAGTGATGAAATGTGCCGTTCGTCAAGTTCAAATGCGTATTTTTTAACTGCCACATTTGCATGCTGGCTTCAGGCACGTTAAAGACTTTTTTTACAGCGTAAGCTGTTATGAGATCACAACGAGTGCCGTTTTTGCACCGTAGTTGTCTGCTGCTGCCGCCGCTGGTGTCCGTAACCACTATCGTGCCAATTTTAGAAGAAAAATAACCAGGACTCAGGAGGATTCGAACCCATGTCTGTCTCCTTGGCAGTCTAGCATTCTACCACTGAGCTATGTCTGTGCTTGAAAAATTATCGCTGAAAGACCTAAACAAGTACAAAGCCTGCTGAGGAATCTCATTAACAAATGTAATGTTCGTGGCAGAATAGTAATACATTAGTGTGCTTCGTAGATAGTGGATTGCATCACGAGTGCGAGGAATCATTTGAAAGGACACAGGGGTGTCGGCTTTGTTGCTCTGCACAGGGCTACATTCTTTGTAGCTCTGCACCCATTACAGAGGCATCAACATCATCATTATGAGGAGATCTTCAACTTTTCCATCATCATTATTACAAAGCGCTGCCTCGTGAAGCAGTTTTGTCGTATTGTGCCATGCGTCACGTGACAGGCGATGTGTGCAGCCCTGACAGCAGCCTGACTTGGCTCTTCGATATACCTGATGGCCCGATCACTTGGCGAGATCCAAACGTTTACCATGACCACTAAGAAGGTTGCTTCTCCAGCTTACGCTGTCACTGTCCTGCGATTCCATGCAGGCCTGGTGCTTTCTTCATTTGTTTGTTGGTGGTTTGTCATAGAGTATAGTATAAAACTGAACAACAAGCAATACGGTGTAAAAGAAATATATTGTTTTCTACTTGAACCAGCATAATACCCCGCGTAACACAGTTCACATGTCGCACTACTAGCATGCCAATTACTCGTAGTACCCGCTGGTGGCATCATGGCTGGAGCGACGATTTTCCTCCCGTTGCTCTTTGCCAAAGATGACACACTGCCCCATTCCAGTGCGCCATTTCAAAAGAAACGAGTGCTTGAACGAGCTATGCCAACAGGCATCGCAGCTTGAGCTATTTTCTTGTGCACATGAGTGAATTTATCGTACATTTATTGGTAAAGTGTGTGCAGTATAATCACTTTAATTCGTCCCTCGTTAATTCAGAAAAATGTGTAATTCGGACTTATTCTCTGGCCTTGGTGGGCACATGCATTGCCCAATGGTGTCGTACTCTCGTTAATTCAGCTATGTTTGGTTGCACTTCTCTTAATTTGTACGAACCTGGAGCACATCATGCATGAAAGATTGTGAATGTGCCACGAAAAAGAAAGTGAAAATGGCATTAGCAACCAACTGAAGAATTAAAGAGGCACAGTATGTATTGAAGCGTCGTCACTCGGTCACTGTAGCAGTGAAGTGGAAACCTGGGGCATGCTGCATTTTCCACGTCACTGCAGTATCATTCTGTGGCTGGCACAGTGCTTTTTGTTTCCGGAATCATGCAGAGAAATACATTGCATTTAAGCGTGGTATAGAATTGTGCAGTGTTAGATGGCATTACTTTAATGCAGTAATGCAATATTTGAACACTGTATCGATAGATGAATTTGGAGAAGACGTTTACATCATGCTGTCCTTATTTAGTGCAGTCTGTTTTATTATCAGTATGTTTTGCTCCTGCTTATTCTTAATCCCTTTGAATGTGCAGGTGAAGTCATTGCCCAAGAAGGGATCCCCACATGAGGTAATAATTGGCTTTTAGCTTTTAAACCTTCCGTATGAAACTACTTAAGCTGATAGTCTTCACTGAATGGTACACAGGCAAATCGAGCTTGCATCTTCATCCCAGTGTGATGTCTCTTTATAGAAAATTGATTTTGGAGTTTGTTGAATTTGTAGCATTGTGTCACTTTGGTTGATCCATGATTGCTTGTATGCTTGAAAATGGAGTGAAGTGGTGGCTGACACTCCTGCAGTACTGCAGCTATATGTGGATCCTGTGACATCTTATCGGTTACTTTGTGGTTAGAATGCTCATAGGAAATGAATTTTTCATAAATGATATTGTTCCTGCTGTGATAGATTTATTTTACACGAAAAGAGGTAAAAATGGTAAACAAAAGACATGGGACACGCTGAAGCTGCCACTCACCAATTTATGGTGCACCATTATTCATTTTCTTCCATGCTCTTCCAGCACTGGGTCTAAAATTGCAAGTCGCCTGCACCGCAGGTCATGTTGTGTGGCTGTGGCATCCAGTTTGAAAGATGCTAATGACTTCACCATATATGAGTCTTTAGTTCCATTCGTCATTAGCAAGCAATAATTTGCTTTACTGCTGATGGTAAAGCAAATTATTGTCCGGTGAACTGCACAGAAAGCCATTCAAGCATGGTATAAGTTTAATTTGTGTGGCTTTGTGCTGCACTCTGGTGCACGATGATATTATTTTGCATAACATTACACCAAGTTTCATGCTTTAGCAGAATGGCCTTTCAGCAGGTTTGGGCACAGCAAAATGGAAGCACATTGCACAGATCTGATTGTCTCTATGCGGAAACTCTGCACACTTCCAAGTCTTTAATTAATGAAGACAATAAAAAAAATTTTGAACATAGAGCTCAGTGTAAAGGTAACCCTCTGCCAATAAGAAAACTACTATTGCGCTAACCATTTCTCTACATAATGTGATGCAAGAGAAAGGTGGTTGAACGGTGTGCTCCAGAGTCTGCTGATAAGTGTGACGAGTTGCCAAGTATCATTGTGATTAAGCTGGGTACTGTCTTGCACCCAGGTGGTCAGAAATAATCTGGAGTCCCACAGTACAGCATGCTTTTTGATTGGATTGTGGTTTCACCACACAAAACCATGGTATTTTGGGGGAGGAAAGGGAGGCTTGAAGTGACCAGAAATTGTAGAAGAAGAAATACAGTAATAGCTTGTTAGTTTGGCTCTCCTTAATTCAGAAAATCGGATAATTTGGACTTGTCTTTGGTTCTGGCAAAAGTATGCATTGCTCTATGGCACCAAACTTTTGGTAATTCAGCTAGATTTTTCTGCACCCCAGTTAATTAGGATGATTGTCAACAAGCACACTTTGGGATGAATTAAGAGAGAGGGGTCTTTCACCACAATCACAAGGAAAGTGGTGCAGAATGTGAATAGAAGGCACCTTTTACACAGCTCTTATGCAAAATAAGAACAGGATTTGCTAATTTGTTCATATAATAAAGCTGCAGCAATGTTGCATACATTTGCTTATTTTCTTGGTTCTCTCAATAATTTGGACATTCGTTTACATTTTTTCTGGTCCCGTGAAATCCAAATTAATAAGCTTTTAAGGCATGCTCACACTTGCTGCAAAGCAGCTTGCTGTTCACCGTTTGCCATTCTACACTTGCCGGCTGACGGGGATCTCCTCAAGAACGGCAAGATTTCCTCGCTGCAAAGCTTGCCAGACAATTTGGCCCGAGACCCAGATTGTCTGGTGGTGATGTGACCAATCAGTAGTGGAGGAGCGGTTGCTGTGGCCACACTCGCGAGCCACCGAGACGTCATCAGCTTGGCAGCGCTTCGCATTTTTTTTCCTTACTTACCCGATCCTCAATTTCATGAAAGAGAATTTCACATGATGTCATGATATAGGTTCCAGAAGGATGTATTTAAGCTGGGAACGCTGGCGTTCCCATGGAAGAGACGAGGCTGTTTGTGCGTTCCAGAGGACAATTTATACAGACAGAAGACGCGCACTGCACACACACACACACACATACACTTGAGAGAGCCGATAAACAGCAAAAGAAGAGGAAACAGAACTTGGCGTCCCTAATAACAGTCGAATAGTCTCGGCGGACACAGGCTCACCGTCTGGCCGGACGGGCGACTGGAGGGGGCCGAGGTGGCGTTGCCTGCAGAAGACCGAGGTGCCGGAGACCGACGTGCAGGGGAGCGACGAGCAGGAGAGCGACGAGGCAAGCGATCGATGGCCCGAGGAATGCTCCTCGGTCCCAAACGGCCTTGCAGCAGGAGATGTGATGGGAAGGACCCACAGGCAGCCACGTGGAGCCCGGAGCTCCAACTCGTGGACTGCTGGTAGAGAGGCTCGACACTCGGGCCCGGGCACCCGACTGCGTCGAACGCTGAGGTCCGTCTGTGTGTGTCCTCTCCTCTTCCAGCGCAACGCTCTTCCGCTCGCGCAACCTTGCGCGTGCTCCAGCCTACTCCTCCTTGTCGTCGTCGTCTTTGCCTTCTATCCCGCGGACCGAGCACAGGCACACTTTTGCGCGCACATGACACATGACGAATGTTTAAAGTTGTTTGTACCTGTTTTATTAGGATAAAAACAAACTCCCATTATAAATATGTAGGACTTGAAAACGAATAAATAAAATTGGTCAAAAATTGAAGAGAGGTATGCACATTGTAACATTGCAGTTTCCCTCGCTGCGATACTGTGCTCAGGGTGCTGAAAAGAGTATTTGCTGTATGGTCACCAAATAATTTTGAAGTTCGGAAGAGCAAGTGATTGATGGGTTAAAATTAGATTTGAACACAGTCAAACTATAAGAAGCGGCCAGTGGTGTAGCGCCAGCAAAAGGAAAGCAAACTGGTACTGTAGCCTACAAGAAAGTGGATGCTAGGAGACAAAGTGCACTAGCTCGTGTGGCACGTACCTTTCAGTGTGCAGTTGTTGCTCACACGTCTCTACAATATGACACAAATACACAGACGCACATGGTTTTGTTTTTGCGTTCAGAACTTTCCTGCATGTATAGAATAAATCGCTTGATATCGCCACTTACTGAATCCGCACCGCTGTTTTTCAATCAAGTCGAGCCGCAGAAGTAGACTTGAATGGCCCTCGATGTTTCAGTATATTCAGCTTGGTTGCACTTCAACCATTTGGTGTCATGCTTAAAGAGTACGCCAATGTATTCGTGGGAGGGAGCACGCCACGTGGTTACATCCACCGTCGTTGCGATATATGCGTGTTTGTGCCATCTTCAGGCATTACTGCCAGCGACCTATATGCAGTTTCGCACTTTGTCATCCAAAAAAAGCAGCCCTGACAGGGTTTCCGATGTCCACGTGTAGACAATGCAAAGCTCGCGAAACGTTGCTGTGACACGACCATGCAGTGATGGTGCGATACTGGATAGCATCACATGGTTTGTGGCACCGGCAGAAGTGCCGTGTATTTGGACACCACTTGCTCGGCTGCCATTCAGTCCGAAACAACTATGCCGGAGTTGTAGAGAAAAAAACAGATGGAGTAAGAGCACACGTAGTAAGAGCACACAGTAATGGAGTAATGGAGTAAGAGCACACAGTAATGTACGCCATCCGAGATTGAGAGGTTGCGTAGCACATGTACTTGGCCAAGCTCAGCGGTGTGAACACACGGCATGTTACATTGAAGGAGCAGATACGTGTGACCGGTGTCGAAAAGGTGACTTTGGCGCAATGGTCAGTCATCGGCTGCATTGCTACTTTGCACAAGCACACCTGCACCAAGCCAGCGCAGTTAGCAGAGAGGGTGTGAAGCAGCACTGCACCTTTTGAAACGATTGTAGTGGTTCGGATGACGCCATCACTGCACCGCTGAAACAAAGGGCAGCGTGCAACACCTTGTGAATTGGTTCAGGTAGTGCAGTAGAATCGAACACACTTGTTGCCATTGTACACTGCAGCCTTTTTTTCTCTTTCCATGTTTTCTATATTTAAAGCCCCAGCATGAAAAAAGCAAGAAATCAAAACGCAAGAAATCAACTAAGAAGAAATCACGTAGCAGACATCCACCTGTTGCGGACGTCAAGGACAGTGAAGAGGTATGGTACCAACAGTTGAGCACGCGAAATCTCGCCGATGAGGCTAGGTCGTGTCACATGACTGCCACGCCGGTGGAACTCGGCTGTGCGGTATAGACGGCACTCGGTCAGCTGCCAGTCCCAGGCATCCGGAGGCTGGTGCACTGTTACGGCGATTTGCCGGTAGTGTGTACGCCCCTTTACTGCAGTGAAATGTTGGCTCCAGCAGCATGCCTTGTTTGACGAGTTCGTGTCACCTGTTGGAGTTACAAATGGTTAATTTTTTAGATTATGAAGACCAACCTGTAAGGCTACAGAGGTTTACATTATATGCATCAGAATTTCTTCTGTTAAGTTGGTGTCATTTTTTGGTAAAATTTCTAAAGTTTATGTTCGTAAAGGACCCTTGACTGCCAAGTTTGCTTTTGTGTCTTCAATGACCTTGTTGTGATAATGTGCTCGTATTTTGATAATGTTGAGAATATGATTTATTAAAGGGGCTTTGCAACACTTTCTGAACATTGTCAGAAAACAGCGCAGATCAATTGTGGAGTCCCATGTGAACATGTTGAGCCAAATGTGAGCCAAGTAATGCTCTGCTCGTTCCAGGGAATTTGAAATTCGTCTTGAAACGCAGCTGGGAAGCAAAGCAGCTGCTCTTTTTTAAATGAGTCACATCACTGGGGCCATTGACCAAGTCGCATGAGGCAGAAATGGCATTTTCCGACTTAATGACATTGTAGAGATCATCGAGTGTGCTTTACGTGTTCCTTTTGAATTCAACAAATAACGAAAATGTGCACATTTTTGCTGAGACACTGCTGCACTGCACTGGCCGTCATTCCAGCATGCATTTCCATGGCACACAAATTGCTCAAATTTTACATGAAAGCCCACTTACGCACAGCTTTACCAGGGGCCTCGCTTTCTATTAGGAGAACCAATTGATCAACACTATGCAAAATGTATTGTCTGCATCATCGGCAAGTGTGGCACAGGGCTGTTGTAATTCATCGAAGCTTAACACTCAAAACTCCCTCTGGACCAGGCCAACGCTGCAGAGCTTAATAAGCATATTTATTTATTTATCTTATCCGCAGGGTTTGCACATTACAGAGGTGAGGGGCATGTTACATATTAAAATGGGAAAGAACACTTGATACAAAATGATGGGCATAATTAAGGCTTGTGACCTTGGCTACTGCAATGAATTTTTTTTGGCTGCAGGTACTATAAAAGGATCTTGTGGACATAAGTTAGGCAGTGTGTGAGAGAGAGAGAGCCTAAGTGGAGAAAAGTTTCATTCCCAGATTAATTATGAGCCGTGAATTTTTTTTCAGCTGGAAATTGAAAATTTTCATCTGTTAAAATTTCCATTGTCATAATGCAGCTGGGGATGGAAATATTTCCAATGCAAATGCATGAAATATAGAAAAACAAGCAAAATCTTCAAGCACAGCAACATTCATTTATTAACACTGCCTGTATTTTTACACAATCTTTTTTGACATCTTCGTCAGGTGGCCAATTTATTTACAAGGCCTTTTATTCAACCCACCTCTGTTTGAGGTCATCCATAGGAAGAAGTGCTTAAAAAAACACAGACACATATAGGAACACGTAATGCTAGTCATGCTAGTTTCACTGGTAAAATTGTCCTCGGCACGATGTAAAGTGGGAGTACTTGGTTACGGACTTAAGCAATCCAGTGACACAATGAGCAAACCATATAACTACAAAACATGGTATATACAAAACACTTAGGATACAGCATTATGGTGGACTGCATGAGCCTCTATTATGTAATAAATGTGCATGCCAGCGCGCCTGTCCATTACTGCACATTGCACGCATATGGGCCAGTGAAAGCGTACATATGATCAGGATTTAATATAAGTGGAATAGTAGTTGCCTGATGTGGTAGAATAGGGGCTGGGTAAAGCAGCTAGCACACGTGCAGCACAGCACTGATTGAGCCATAAAGCCAACATGCCATGATATAGGTACAGCACTGGTTTGTTTTTTTACATCGCAATATCACCCCAGGCAACATTCAAAACATATACTACTGTACAAATGTGTTTACACAAGAAACAACAGTGAGTGACACCACGGATTTCTCTGCAAGGCCAGCTGCCAGTCCACATGTGTTCTGAGAAACAGATTTAGCCGCTGTGCGGAGGCTGCCAGCTGGTGGATAAATGTTTTATCTTTTAGCTGTATTCCCTAACATTTGTCACAGCTCATTTTTGTCAATGAGTAATGTTTACATAATTTGCGAAAACAATGTAAGTTTGGCATGCAGTTCAATATTTACCACCTATACATTTCAAAAGAATGTACAAGTCTGAGGGTAACAATCAGCACCTATCTTCAGCATGTGGCGGCCCGTGTGCAGTGCATTCATGGAGAGGTGTTGGGGAAGTCGTTTTCTTTTTCCCATGGCAACATCGTTAGTGCAGTTTCTTTACTGAATTCGCGTAGCATAATAGGTTGCTTATGGTTCTTTCTCATGGGGAATTAAGTGGTGAGCTTTGAACACTGGCAGTTTCCTAACTTGGCGAATCTGCGAGCAAAATTGTCATTATGCATGTGTGCGGTGGATGCCAGTTTCTTTAAAGCCAGTGTTCCAAAACCAATGCAGACATGTGAACGCTGTATTCACGTTTGAGCAGCACAAATGGTAGTTGTTAATCAGGCCTCACAAGCAATTGGCATCAAGTGAGAGTAGCAGGACCTGATAATAAATGTCTTAACAGAGCAGCAAAAATATATCTATTTATAAGGAACCCATCGCTATATGACCAATAGGTTCCTGGTAGAGTGAGGTAGAAATTTGTGTTATGTTGCATTTGAAGTCTTCCATGTTCTTTTAATGTTAAATCAGGATGAAAATGTTTGGCTCTCAATGTATTTGGTCCCCTTGAGCTGTAGCAGCACACATCGCATTGATTTTTTTTAATATCTAGGATCATGTAGTCACCATCTACAGTACTCTGTGAGAAGAGGTATTGGAATGGTAAACAATCCTGATGTCTTCATTTATTAAGCCCCATCCGCTATTTTTGTCATCGCATTATTTTGACATTCTTATCATCTTCTTTCTTTCATTTTCTCCTCACATCTAGGGCATGCACGTTAGGTCCATTTGACTCACTTGCATCCTTATGGACAGGTTCAAGGTCATGCACAAGCAGTTTTAGAAATGTGCAGGTGCAGTTCAATAGCCCAGGTACAGTCGATCCCGGATATATCGAACTCGAAGGGGATCGCGAAATAGTTCGATATATCGATAATTTGAAATATAAAATATGTCCATTTAAGGGTTACCTTGAAGCGCTGCGAGTCCTGGAGCGGTTTCCAAAGACTGTGCTAAGCTTCCGCTTGCCGACTTGCCCAGAATATCAAAATAAAAACACAAAATCCACCGCACTTTATTTGGCACGAAAAAAGTCAGTGAGCTTGGCTTGCTTCTTTGTCTGAGCCATTAAATTCATGAGGCCATCCTCAATATTGTTGAGGCTTTCTACATAGGCAAGTCCAGCGCCTTCCGTAGCGCAACAACAGCGGCGAATAAGGCTGAATGCCGACGCAAGCTCTGCAGTGGTACAGGGTTGCGTCGAGGCATCGTCGGCGTCATCGTCGCTGCTCCGGTCGGCCTTATCGGCACCGGCGATGTCGGCCACGATTTCTGCATCGATGCGGTCCGAAACGGCGTGCACATCATCATCAGCGCTGACGAAATCGCTCGCTGTGGCCCCATCAGCGATGGCACCCGGAAACGCTGAAAGCTGGCAAAATTAACCCTCGAGGCACTCTATGTCGTTGTCTGCTGTGACATCGCCGTCGCTCCCTAAGTCGTCAGGTGAAGCTAGAAGGCCAGCTTTACCGAAGCAGTTCACGATCGTGGCTTGTTTGATGTCATTCCATGCGCCGGTTACCATTTGTATCGCTCCGAGGCGATCGGTTTTCAGTTCGACCCCTAACCGAAGGTTGATCAGGAAGGAACCTCTGCACCAGACGTCGCCTGTATCCGACCTTAAAAGATTTGATGATGCCTTGGTCGAGAGGCTGCAGCCTCGCCGTGGTGTTGGGCGGCAAAAACTTGACTGTGATCCTTTTCAGGTGGCTGACCACATGATGTGCAGAACAATTGTCTACAAGAAGACAAAACATTGCGGTCCGCCTTCTCCAATTTGGCATCCCATGCACGCATCCATTCGGAAAAGATGTCCCGCATCATCCATGCTTTTTTGTTGAACGCGTATCAGACCGGGAGGCTCTTCGCGTTCTTGAAGCAGCGCGGCGACTTGCTCTTGTCGATAACGAACGGCCGCAGCTTGCAAGAGCCATCCATGTGCGTCGCGAGCAAGATTGAGACGCGCACTTTGCTCATTTTCCCTCCATGACAAGAGGTCCCTTTTAGATCCAAAGTCTTGTTCGGCAACATTTGCCAGAAGAGCGCCATTTCGTCGACGTTGTATATATCCGACGGCGAGAAGCTGTCGCGAATATTCGGCCACTCTTCGGAGAGCCACTTGTCTATGTCCTGGCTCTTTGTCGCGCCGCTTTCGCCGGAGAGGGTCTTCCCAACGATGCCATAGCGATTCTTGAAGCGTTGCTGCCAACCGGTGCCACCAGTAAAGTCGTCAACCCCCAAGGCCGCAGCGAACCACTTCGCCTTTTCTATGAGCATCGGGCCATCAACGGGAATGTTTTTCGCCCGAGTGTCCAAAAACCAGGCGTACAGTGCTTTTTCAATGTTGTCGTACGCAGGAGCACGCACGCGACAAGCCTTAGAACGGCACGACTGGGCAGCCTTCGCCTTTACATTGGCTTTATTCCGCAGGATCGTGCTCAGTGTGCTCCGAGGAATGCCGAAAGCTTCTGCGACCGACGACTTCTTCTCTCCAGCCTCCACTCGCCGAATGATGTCAGTTTTGGTCGCCAAGTCTAAGTTCTTACGCTTCTTCGCGTCCATGGCTACCAGGGCCAAGAGATGCCGCGCACACCGTGGGCCGCGCACAAGTCGGAAACGTGAGAGCGGCGACAGAACACTAAGCCAGCACAACACGCAAACAAAAGAGCAACGATTGCAACGGGGTCCTACTCCTGTCGAAACATGCTCTCGGCGGTGGCAATGCCACTTGGGCTTTTTGAAACAAGCAGCAAAAAAAAAAGAAGAAAACGAAAAACTGCCAGGGGTGCACAATTCGCAAATGCATGGCCTTCGAGATCTGAAATAGCCACTGTTGCATGGGACGCCGACGGAAACAGATCTCAAAGGCTATGTTTTTGGGGACTGCATGCCAGAGTGCGTGGATTAGCTTGAGAATGCACATCGTGCCGAAGCCGCCGGTGCAGACTGTCGTGTAAGTTTTGTTTGGTGCTTCAAGCTGTTGGCATACTTAATAAAAAACGCTTTGCCACACCTTGCAAGCTGAATACCGCAGCAGACAAACAGGTGTGCTCGCAAGCGCTGTGCAAACTTATTGAAGCAACGCAATCACATTCTCGACGCGCGCGCACGAAAAGGGTCCGTAACTCTTTTGAAACGCGACTGAATAAGCGCTGTGCGAACTTATTGAAGCAACGCAATCACATTTTCGATGCGCGCACGAAAAGGGTCCATAACTGTCTTGGAACGCGACTGAATTGTGATCGCAAGCGCTGGGCAAACGCGATCACATTTACGATGCGCGCACAAGGAAAGGGTCCATAACTCTCTTGGAACGCGACTGAATTGTGGTCGCAAGCGCTGTGCAAACTTATTGAAGCAACGCAATCACATTTTCGACGCGCGCGCACGAAAAAGGTCTGTAACTCTCCTGGAACGCGACTGAATTGTGATCAATGTCACGGCTCCGGCGCGGCGCACCGTTCGATATATCGAATATGTAGGTGTACAAGTGTTCAATATACGCGCACCTGTGCCCTATACTTTTACATGTGTTTTTCAAGGGGATTTTTCGGCTGTTCGATATAGCCAATAATTCGATATATCTGAGTTCGATATACCCGGGACCAACTGTATAGCACAACACAAGACACGAATAATAAGATGCCAGTGCTGTTGGAGGCCTCACTTTCATTAGCTTAATGTACGCCATCCGAGATTGAGAGGTTGCGTAGTGCATGTACTCGGCCAAGCTCAGCGGTGTGAACACACGGCATGTTACATTGAAGGAGCAGATACGTGTGACCGGTGTTGAAAGGGTGCCTTTGGCGCAATGGTCAGTCATCGGCTGCATTGCTACTTTGCACCTGCACACCTGCACCAAGCCAGCGCAGTTAGCAGAGAGGGTGTGAAGCAGCACTGCACCTTTTGAAACGATTGTAGTGGTTCAGATGACGCCATCACTGCACCGTTCAAACGAAGGGCAGCGTGTAACACCTTGTGAATTGGTTCAGGTAGTGCAGTAGAATCGAACACACTTGTTGCCATTGTACACTACAGCCTTTTTTTTCTCTTTCCATGTTTTCTATATTTAAAGCCCCAGCATGAAAAAAGCAAGAAATCAAAACGCAAGAAATCAACTAAGAAGAAATCACGTAGCAGACATCCACCTGTTGCGGACGTCAAGGACAGTGAAGAGGTATGGTACCAACAGTTGCAGTTGCAACCTCCCGTTCTTGCTTTGGTCTTTCTATCCTTTGTTTCTGTAATGGTACAAGAACCACAGGATTCATACGTAGAATTTCAGGCTTGGTTCACTGATCATGTCTTAAAATGTCAATGCGCCTTCCTTCATACGTAAGGTTGGTTCTGGTAGCTTGACTTCTGATAAGTGAATAGAGCTGAACCAAGAGGCATGCACCAGGGAGGAAGTTGTGGCCTTTGTTTGAGGGGTCTCTTATAAGCAGGCTTCTAAAAATGTTTATTATATACCACTTGCTTTAATGGTAGCCGATTTGCATCGTGGACTGTGTCATTCGGAACGAAGTTCATGTTTTCTTTATCACAACTTCACATTACTTGGTTATCATTGCCCTTTGTGTCTGCAATTAATTATCTGCAGATAACAGCTAATGGCACTGCATTTGGAGTTAAAACATCGGTTACAAACTACACTGTTGACTAATATTTAATGGGGCACTATACTTAAACTATGCAGTAATTTAGAATCATAACATATTTTTAGAATTCGATGGTCATTAATTCTGCAATCTTATGCTCATTATTAAAAGAGAGAATTAATGTCAAAGAAAGGTTTGCAGTCGCTGACCGTTTATTCGGACGCTGAAAATTCGGACATGCTCATTTATTCGGACACCGCGGCACCGCCACTCGTCCCATTGAAGTAATGTGCAACCACGACCTATAGTTCGGACGCCCTACAGCGCGCCGTTCGATTTTTCGGACTCCGGCGGCTTGGCCAGATGCGACGTCAAATGCCACGATACGGTTGGGACAAGCTGGCCGCAATGTTTACATTTTGCTAGGTTGCCAGTACTGAAAGGGCGCACTTGCTATGATTGGATTGCTGGTGTCTAAATCCACGCAGCACCTACAAGTTACAGTTGCCGATCTCGAAGGCTTACTTTTGTTGGCTGCACGTACTGCTGGTTGTCGTGTTTCAGATTTAGCCAGTCCGGTATCCATTGACTGTATACCGCGGCCGAACAGCAGGCCAGGCCAAGCCAAGCCAGTGTGCTTGGAACTCGATGCTTGGCATTTGCATTGTCAGTTGTTACTTGACCTAGGCCTTGTCAACAGCTACCTTTCAAGTCTCGCTCGTTTGCTTTGTGTGTTAGGCCTGCTTTGCTTGTTCAGTCTCGTCCAGTCGTCGCGTAGTGCGAAATGGCTCCTTCGCCACCCGTGTCATCTGCATCAAAGAGACGCGGCAATTACAAGACTCTGACGATGGTGAAAAAAGCAGCCATTATTCGTCAGGTGGAAAGCGGTCGACCTCAATGCTAAGTTGCTCGGGAGTTCTCTATTTCGAAGCAAACCGTCTCCGACTACTTGAAGAACAAGGGGAAGATCCTGAAGGCAGCGGAAAAAGTGTCTGCGGAGAAGCAGAAAAATTTCCGCGATGGCAGCCATCCTAAGCTGGAAGAGGCCCTGAACATGTGGCTGAGCACCATTGTAGCTAAGCGGATACTAGTGTCTGGCAATCTGCTAAGACAAAAAGCAGACGCTTGCCCTGCGCATAGATATTACTGGATTGAAATTCAGCGATGGCTGGCTCCGGAACTTCAAAAAAAGGTACAACCTGTCATTTAAGCAAATGTGTGGCAAAAGTGGGGCTGTCGACCTAACCCTTGTGTCGAACTACCACGCAGACAAGCTGTGTGCACTGCTGCGCCAGTACTCTCCAGACAACGTCCAGACAACTGCGATGAGACGGGCCTCTTTTATAAGATGTTGCCTGACAAGACGTTTGCTTTGTCCGGGGAGCCCTGCCACGGGGGAAAGCATAGCAAGGAGCGTCTGACAGTTGTCGTGGGAGGCAACATGTCAGGAATGGAGAAGCTTCTGCTCCTCGTTATAGGAAAGCCGAAACATCCTAGATGTTTTAAGTGGGTCAAGACGCTGCCTGTCTGGTATGAGGCAAACTCTAAGGCCTGGATCACCCAGGATCTTTTCGAAAAGTACAGGCGCTCCCAGAATAATTCGGAACGCCGAGCACCCAGCCGCTCGCCGGCGGAGCGCACCGGCGGATAAATGCACACAAGGTGTGCGCATGCGCGGCCTCCCTAGCGAGCTAGTTTCCCTCCCTATAGTGGCGTTGTCTTGCACCAAAAGGGGGCTTGACGGACTAGGCCCTGTATCATACTGCGCACCGCAATCTATAAACATAAAGGCTTGTCGATTCCTTGCGGCGTGTTCTCGTCATTATCTGCATCCATTCTGGTATACCACTTGCGGTTGAAGCGGCAAGGCCACAACGTCATCCTTGCCTTATTTTCAACCCTGTTGGTCTGTTCTACGAAGTTCCTGCTTAGTTATTTTTCAATCCGTGGTACTATACAAGCTTGGTAATAAGAGGACAATTTGGATTATTACAGCGCTACTGTAGGTCTCGGAAACATACCCGGGTTCGTACCTACACGATAAGAAAAAATAAATATTTGTCTTTCTAGTTCGAACCTTTTTGTGTGCCCGAAGATTTTTTTGTGCCAAAGATCAAAAAGAAAAAAAAACCTGCAATTGTACGGTCTCCATACGCGGCGCTCTTGGTCCCACCGCGACGTAAATGTGGAGTCATCCGACAATATCACTTGCGTCCATTCTTCTGTAGTCCAGTGCTCGTATGCCCTGGCAAAGTGTAGGCGTTGAGCTTTTTGATGATCTGTCAGGTGTGGTTTTTGCGCCGCGACAAATCCACGAAGACCAGCTTCTCGCATGCGCCTTCTGATTGTCTCCTCACTGGCTTGCAGGTTCAGTGCTCTATTAATCTGTCCGGCGCTTTGAAAAGGATCGGCGACTGATGCAGCAACAATGAGAAGGTCGCATTCTTCCGACGTGCATCTGTGGCTTTCGGATCGTGGCGCATCTGTTAGTGGGCCGTCTTCATCCCTGTATGCTTGTATAATGCGGTTGACCGCACTTACAGACTTCCCTGTTAGTCGGCATATCACGCGCTGAGATTTCTCTTGTAACCAGAGCTCAATTATTTTTCTCCGCACATCGATCGGCACTCTTTTCGGCATGCTGCCTTGATAGGAAAAAGGTGAACTTCGTGTCACTGGCATGGTTCAAATATATTCGTATCTCTTTATCAATCTGGCCACCGATATGCTCACGGTTGCATCGGATGAAACCACCGTCCTTTGCGAGCGCTAGTCACAGTCGCCTACCGGAAATAATAACGTCAAATATAAATAGGAAGCAAAGTAGCAAAATAAAAGTCATCCAAGTGCACGAACACGCACGCACGATGGTTCCTGCTCCAACGCGCGTGCATGCGCACGCGCGGCTTGTCACACACCACCCACCCAGCCCCCCTTAACAAAACGCTAAGGGACATATAGGGCACCGTTTTGTAGCAACACACGCAAATCTAGGTGCAATACGGAGCAACGTTTACTTGCTAGGGAGACCGCGCACGCGCAGACCATCTTACTACTTTCTGCGCGCATACTCCGCCGGCGCGCTGTTGCCTGTCCGGCGTTCCGAATTATTCTGGGAGCGTCTGTACATCCGGAAGCTGGACCGAAAATACGAGCTTCAGAACGGCAAGGTGCTCATGTTCGTCGACAACTGCGGTGCCAACAGGCACATAACCAACCTGAAGGCAATTAATTTTGAGTTTTTGCTGCCAAATACAACAAGTGTGTTGCAGCCCATGGTCCAGGGCGTGATTAAGAACTTGAAGGTTCATTATCGATCGCACCTTTTGAATCGTGTGCTCTTGTGTGTGGACAGCGGCAAGAACTACGTTGTGGATGTGCTGCCAGCCATCGGCATCCTGTCTGATGCCTGGAAGGCAGTGACAGCGGACACAATCCTCAACTGCTTTCGCCATGCAGGATTTGTCCTTGATGAGGACAGTGCAACAGGCCACAACCCCGCGGCTGAGCTGCCATCTGACACGAATGTTATCGATGACTCCGTGCCAGTGGGATCGATATCCCCACCGTTACGTTTGAACAGTTTGTTGACTTTGACAGTGCCGTCCTGCCCTGTGCCGAGTTGGATGATGAGGAGAGCGCTCGTCAGGTTCTCGAGCCGCCGCAAGTGGACAGCGACTCTGACGATGACACACCGCCCACGCCACAGCCATCGAGGGTGGACTTGGTGCAGGCCTTGACGACGCTCCTCTCTGCCTATAGCGATAGCCAAACACTGTCGGAAATACAGGCTGACTTGATTGCGCGTAAACATGCACCTGTACAGTCGCGCATTGACAATTTGTTCTGTCCACTGGGGCCACAAAAGTACTTTTTTTCTGGCGAATCCCTTTATTTTTGGATTCTCGATTATTCAGACTTTTCAGGTGTTCCCGTCGAGTCCGAAGAAACGGTCGGCAAGTATACTTTTGATATTCTTGCTGGAACTTTGGCCTCATGACATCTGAAGGCCAATTTCTTTGTCCTATTCTTGCCAGATTCGCTCCATCAAGTGTTCTGAAACTCCCTATGTTAAGCCTCTGGCTTCCTTAGAACACAGTGTATGTCTTTCTCACCGATAAGTAGTTATGTAAGCCTTAGTAGACGCTGTCAAAGACTTGGGACATTATGTGTATTTGTGTTGGAAGTCCAAAGCAGTGTCACCACCCGCATTCTCTTTTCGCACATTTTTGAACTTACTGAAGTCTTCTCCTTGCAAGATTGATGTTTCTGGTATTGTGAGAAGCTAATGTACTAATGCTAGAAGTCTTGTTTTTCACTTGAGTGTCCCTAAAGGGACACTCAAGTTTAAGCATAATTTGTCCTTTATACTCGATTGTTCTCAGGGGCATCTCTGTCACAAGAGCGGTACAGGTAATGAAAGAGACAGATCAGCCAACCATCAGGGTGAATGACAGCTTTTAGAGATGATTCTCTTATAAAAAGGTTTTAGTGTAATTAAATTTTATGAACTACATTTGAATGTGAGAAATTATTTTGTGCTGCAATCTTGCAATGCAAAGAAAAGCCAGTACTGGCTCTCTTTTCCCAAGTTGACACAACTTAGCATATTTAAAAATATTCAACATGGCTGCCAGTGAAATTGAGCCACTTGAAAGTTCTGAAGTGCTATGTAGCAGTTCTCTGCAGTTGGTAGGCCTCCTGTACAATGGTGGCCGTGTTGCAGCTCACATTGAATGCAACTGTATATGGTGTGGGGAGGCCAGGGTGGAAAAGAAGCGGAAGGAAATTTCTATAGACATTTGACACCCATCTTGACCCCTTTCTGTTAATTTTTGCGTCGTCACGGTGATGTCATATTATGTATTTAATGTCATGAACATGACTAACTCGTTTGGCATCTCTTGACCTATATCTTTTGTTTGACAGCCATCTGGACCTCCTTCCTTTACACTTATTTTTGCAGAGTCATGCTCATGACATAAGCATGCAATGTCATGTCATGATCGTGACTGTGACCAATGTTATATTGTTCGATATGCACCTTTTGTTTGACACCCATCTCGATCCCCATCCAGTAGTCTTATGTTTGCAGAGTCATGCTCATGTCATGAATGTGACTATGACCAGTATCATATCCTTCAACTAGCATCTTTTGTCATTAATTACATGCTTTACAAAATCATGTCATTCTTTAATTGTGATTTGGTCATTATTAACATGTACTCCCATTATCATAACCACTCAAACCTAACTTGTGTGACTTACAAACATTAGTTTGCAGTTTTCAATTGTTGATTTATGGACAAGCAACTCACTTTCATAGTTAGTCATGAGCATAACTTAAAGCCTGGCCGTCATGCTCATTATGCCTTAGTCATGTCCATGTTGAATTAAGGGTTCATTTGATATGTCTTACATGATTTGTCATTTCCTCAAGGTATCATTCTTTTTCTGATAACTTTCTATCATTTTGAAGCCACCCTCTTTTAAGAACTTCGACTGAAACATTAAGGTTCGTCTAATCGAAACATTAAGGCTCTCGCCCTAATGTATGGGACCATTGTTAGCAAAAGCAACAGTATTCCTATTATGAGGCACCTTACAACAGTAGCTCAAAAAAAACAAGCAGTGACACAGTCCCTGGTTTCCCAGTTTTACTGCTACCAGCCGGCCCCACTGGTTCCACCTTTTCCTGCACAAGAACACGCAAAACAATGCTGAAGGCAGCTGTCCTGCTAATCAGTCAGATCCTACGCACTCACAAATGAACGTACCTGACGGTTTCACGATGTTGACAAAGAGCGAAAGCATGATCCTGCCAAAACACACACACAATGGATGCATGCACCCAGACGGAGAGCCCAGCAAGCAAACAGCTCAAGAAGGTGCCACCACTAGACGTTGCTAGTGGTACTTCATGGCGGTGCCCAGGAGGGCTCCAGGGAAGAGGTATATAGTGGCACTTTTGTACTGAACGTTGTCGGTGCATGTTAAACAATGCTGGGCTGTCAAAATTTCTGGAGCCCTCAATGATGAGATTCCTCTCCTTCCTGCTCTCTCATTCCCTTTCCCTACCCTGCCACTGTGGTCTAGTGAATATGGTAGTTGGCTGCTGATCCAAAAATTGTGGGATCGAATTCAGCTGTGGTGGCTGCATTTTACTGGAGGCAAAGTGTTGAGGCCTGTGTACTGTGCAGTGTCAGTGCATGTTAAAGAATACCAGATGGTCAAAAGTTTCAGAGCCCGCCACTAAAGCGTCTCTCTTAATCAGATAGTGGCTTTGGGACTAAAACCTCAGATATCAGTCATCAAATTCCCTTTCCCTTACCCTCCCACATGCCGAGCTATGTTTTGAGCATGGGCATCAAAGAATAGCATCCTTTCCACAACCATATCACAATTTCATGGTTTCGCTGCCTGCATACTTTCGTTCATAGACTTGCGCTACCCAACTGCTACCACGGCTGCAGTGGTAGCATGGCTACTAGGCATTTCCACTGTGCTGGCTGGGCAGAGTCTCGCATCATACAGCTGGAATGACACCACACGTCGTATTTGCCCTTGGATAAGATGCATTTATTTCTGCCCCAAAATTTTCACTGGTGCATCTTGTACAACGGTACATGTTATATATGCGAAAAATCACACTCGCTTGCTTGACCTAATATATTCATATTTTATTTCAGAGCACCATAAACTCTGCATGGCATCATTCAGAAAAGAAACTTAATACTGATTATTTAACAAAGAAGGAACATCGGTTGCCTCAGACATCTGCCACTATCCGTTTGAGCTAGTTTCTCGTTTACTAATTGGCTGTTCTAGTTTTTTTCACAAAGGATTAAATCCATGAAAGTGATGCAATAAGTAAGAAAGATGCACTACCCTGTATTCGTGTTGTGGTGCAGCATCCACCATGTTTTAGTTACAAAAGCAAAAGTACAATTTCATTATCATCATCAGGTTCTCTATGAGGGATCTCGGCAGTACCGCAGTAATTGCAGCTTCTGGCTTTGGGTCGCCAATTGTCGTTTATGTACATGTGTTTTGGTGCTTCAGGGTACTTGCAATGGTGCATGCGTATTATTTGGAGGCTGTCAACACAACTCAGCAGTACTAGCAACAGAAGTGGCATAACTACAGACAGTGTTCACAGTGTTCCTTTGATAGCTTCAAGTGAGGTGCAGTAAATATCAATTTTTTTGTGTCTTCGGACTAGAGTGTACAGGAATATTCGGACTGCTGTAATTCCACGTCTTGCACTGTGAGATGAATTATTTTTATTGGAGTTCACTGTCTTGCGTTACTAAGACATTTCACTATGACCATTGACGTTTTATATAAGGCTCAGTAATGGTACCATCTTAGGCTGTTATGCGAGTGATTTCCCAGTTTCGTGTGCTGCAGCCTTGAAAAAGGAAGGTCGCAACATGTTGAAAAGAATAGGTGCAATTCTTTTACTGTGCATTAGTCTGTGGTAACATCATCCATTTGTTCTCTGTTTCATACATCAGGTGAAGGCTATGCACCATGAAGGCTATGCAAGTAGTCCATAAAGTAAAAAAGGAGAGGTGTGCCACTCTGACAAACAAATGACAAACATAAAATCTAAACTTTCATGTTTCGATTGTCTCCCGAAAAATGCGAGCGCTTTTTGTCAAGCTGATGTCAAGTGTATTATTATTTAAAGGGGTCGTGAAAAGAATTTGGAGATGCCGGTTTGTAATTTTCACTGCTTCAATACGCATTCGACAAGCCGATTCCGAAATATTTCGGCGAAATAGTCAGTGCACATTTAACAGTGGCCGTTTTAAATCTCAGCTTTCTTGCGCTCCCGAAACGACTATGCGACACTGCCGGCCGGCGTGGTACTATTTGGTGACGTTGAGTTAAGATATTTTTAAGTTCAAAGGCACAGTGAACTCGCATTTGCTCTAAAGGAATCGATTTACTTGAAAGCTAGAAAGGATGAAAATACTTGGAAACCGTGAGGTGCCACCATTTGGAAGAAAAGCGGCAGCACGGTTTGTTTTCCCATGGCCTCCGAGGGTGCGCCAATCTCGGAGGTATGACGGCTACTAAGATGACGTCATCTGCAGAGTTGAGGGGAACGCGCGCAGTGAAACCGAAACCGCGTTTTTTATCACTCTAAATCAACGCACACGGTGCAACGGAGGAATGCATATTGTTGACTGGAGGGTCAGGATCCCGAATACGCACTTAGTACAAAATGTTCAGAAAACGTTTCACGACCCCTTTAAGGCTGCCAGCAAGGTGTTTGTTTTTCACCACAAGCAACACACAACTTTTTGGTCATGGAAGTACACAGTTTAAACATGAGCACTATAGCTTTCAGAGCGTTACAGCATTCTATGAAACGGAGTATAGATGCTACAGACATGAAACGTTAAGATGGCAATGTTGAAACAGGTGTGCAGAATAGTCTGTAGTACAGGTGTGTTTGTGTATTATATTGATTACCGAGTTAAAAGTCAGTGCATCTTATATACCATTTTTTCCTGGCAAAAGTAGTAAAAAAATGGAGGGTGAATCTTGTGCAGAGGTGTGGCTTATACACGAGAAAATTCCGGGTCTTTTCTCGTGTGGCTTATACATGAGAAAATACCAGGATGGCCATTGCCGGAGCCACAAACTGCAACAACGGTTGGCCCGGTGTTGCCTGTCCCGTGAAATCTGAATTAACAAGCTTTTACTGCATTATGTGACTGTCATTGTAGCTGCGATATTAAAAATAAACTTGCCTAAGTCATGTCTCGTTCAGGTGGTACATAAAAAAATTGGCATGGAAAGGTATGAATGTATGACTAACATGGCTGATAGGTGACAGGATCAATAACTAGACGAGTTTCCTGCTTATGTTGTGATTACTCATAGCAAAGTCATCTGTGGTGCGTACCTGCATTCAATAAATGAAACGATGACAGTGCGACATTGTGTATAAATGCCTCACTTCATCAGAAATGTCGGAAAACAAATGTGACGCGTTAGGTGTGCAACCTGTTTCTTGCCTTTTTGTAATAAGAGCGTCACACTCACCAAAGTTTTCGCCAAAATTTCTGTGCATTTCAGGCACTCTCTTCGCATTGAATGACTTCCGCGCTCTGAACCTACCACTAGGTCACCGTTCTCCATGTTCCAAAGTGGCCACCTGTTTATCCTTGTTCCCTTCGTTCTGTGTAATGCGAAACCTGTTCATCCGCTCGCGAGACAATTAAAAAATGCCCACTGGACAAGCAGGAACAACCGTGTCACAGACATCTATATTTCTTCCGGGGCTGCGCTGAAGAACAGGCACCCAGGGCAGCGAGGAGCTAGGCCTTGAACTGGAAGTGCCGTAGCAGATGACGTGCCGTTTTGTTGTCCACCTATTCTGTCGTTACTGCATGCTAAGGAATAAAGAGCAAAGGCAGTAGCGAATGAAAACGTACAGCTGTTAACACAAAATTAAAATATCTACCACATCTTACCTTTTGGCATAACGGAAACTTGGTAAGAATTCAACTTTTAAGAGAGCAGTACAAGAGACAACATGAATGTCATGTCTTGTGCTGTTTAACTCTCTCGCTACCATGGGAAATCGGCCCTTTTTTGTATGTTTGAGTAAAGAATATTTCCTGCAACAGTTGTTGCATCAAATGTTCAGCGCTACTGTTAGATCTGGACAGTAAGGTTAAACGCACAGGACTGGTGGTACTCCAACTAAGTTTATTGAAGCCACACAAGTGACACTTTATAGCAAATGTAGACAATGAGCATATGCGCCAGGCCAATGGAAAACATAGATTATGATTCTAGGAATACATGTATCACCTCTTATTAAGGAATACAATCTCGAAGTCACGCAAGCAAATAGATGTGGTGCTGATGCATGTGTCACCCTTCTGCTTGATAAGGTGCGCTTCTGATATTTTGCGGGCCAATTGGTCTTTACTGCGACTTAAAATGCTGATTCCATCAAGTTGTGTCTTACAATCGGGGCAAGTGCTGCAATGGACAGCCAGGTTTAGGCTTCTTGCTGACTCATCCTGTAATGAGCGCTTATGTTCTTCGGTGCGCTGGTTAATAGAGCGGCCTGTTTGACCCATGGGAACTTTTCCACATGATAGCGGTATTTCGTTAACCGTACCGGTGGAGCATTGTCCAAACGGCTCCGTGTGCTTCTTCCCACAGGCATGAGGAACCTTGCTGCCACCGCAGACCCTAGGGCACAGTTTGGCCAATTTGTTGGGGGCAGAGAAGACAGTGAGGACACCGTACCTGTTGCCAACCCTTTTCAGGCTATGACACACCCTATGCATGTAGCGTATCACCACAGGTCTGGCATCGCTACATTCTTGTCTCTGAGGCTTCTTCCTTTCCTTGAATTTCTGCATAACCGACTCCATCACGGCTGTCAGTACGTGGTCAGGGTACCCTGCTTTCTGCAGCCTCACTACCTCACCCTTGAAGCTTGCGAGCATCATGTGAGGGCACAACTTGAGGAGGGCCGAGTCGAGTGAGAGGGTCACCATAGCCCTTTTTACAGTATTAGACTGAGCTGAATCAAAGGGTAAAAAATCTTTATTTGCTCTAGGACGATAAGACCAGCAAACACACCTATCCCCAAACTTGACGTAAAGGTCCAGAAATTTGCTGTAAAAGAAATTCGCTACATTTGCTATAAAGGGTCACTTGTATGGTTTCAATAAACATAGTTGGAGTAGCGCCCGTCCTGTGTGTTTAAATGTACTGTCCATACTGTCCACGTCTAGCAGTAGCGCTGAACATTTGATGCAACATGTTTGACTAGCCCCGCAACGTGTTTTGTTCTGCAACAGCTGCTGGGTTTCCATTGGCATGCAATATATCAAAGTGAAGAACAGTAAATTTGCTTTCAAATAGCATTCATTTTATGACAATCGATGAACTTGCTTTCTAAAAAAAGTGTAAACAAAAAAAAAATTCGGAATTTTGAACAAAATTTTCAACACGGAATATCTCCGGCACAAATTTTTTCTAGCAAATTTTGAAATATGTATATTGTTTAGTATTACTGGGCACTCTTTATATCAAGAATTGCAATCTTATATCGAGTGCTTGTCGAGCTACAAATAAATTCATAATACATAGTGACATGGTCAAGTATATGGTGGGTTTTAGTTAGCATGCTTTTTCGAAGAAAAACATCAATTAAAGGCACAATTCAAGGCAGAGATTTGCTTTGCCATGCAATGGCAAAGCAAATGTGTTTCTTTTTTATGTTTTTTTTATAATTTTTTCATTTGTGCTTAACTTGGCTGCTTCATTTTTAGTGGGACCACAATAACTTCACATGCATGCATGTACAAAATTAGTTGTGATGTGACCTTCAGCTTTATTTGGGCAGCAGTGGGCCATCATTTTCCACACGAGTACCTGTCAATTCTTGTGGGTCCTGAAGAACATCCTCAGAAAAGAAATTGCTCCATTTTTGCTCGTCAGTACAAAAATGGTTGGAAACGATGGGGAGAGGTATTTTAGGGGAGTACGAATATTCAAACTTTTGTATACAGTAGAACCTCATTGATACGTTCCCAGCTGATATGATTTCCTAAATCCAATGTTTGCGAACGTGCACACGGAAAATTATCCAATGGAGTTATGCTTCTCTTTTACCAGGTAATACACTTCAGGAAAATACTATTCGGCACCAACATTCAATTTACTACCAAACTATGATAATATATTACATATTTCATCAGCTAGAGTCCATGTGCAACCGAGAATAAAGTTGGGGAGTGTCCATGACTGAGAGCATCAGCTGCCCACCACGGTGGCTTCCCCACAGTATTCGCCTGACTGTCATGAGAAAATGCTGGTGTGCTCTCTTCCGATATTATCAAATCGCCACACTAGCCATCACATATATCATCCACTGCTATAATTGCTAAGACTATCGCAGTAAAGAAGGTTTTAACAGTGCACGTGTGGTAGCTTTTTGAAGTGAATGTACTGCACACTTTTAATGGCGAATAACTGAAACACACTGCCATTTCTTTTAGTAAAACTGCTATTCTGCTGCGCATTATGCCCAGAAATGAAAGCAGCCTATTGTATTAGCCCAAAGAGGGTTATGGGCCTTGAGAGGCCAAAAATTACAAAAAGAAGACAGACACTGGTTTCATTATGTGCGACACCTGACCCGTGCCATATCAGTTTAGCCAAAAACACAATTATTAATGTGCCTTAAAAAAATCATTTTGCCAGCGTGAATACAGAGACAAAAGCTTAGAACTGCACAATGACAACGGTGTTTATGCAGGTTGTCTCTCATCTGTCCCCCTCTGAGTGTCGCCATCCTGATAATGTTTGAATGCTCAAAGTTTTGAATTCCGATTTCCGTTCACTTTGCCTTCAAAAGATGGCACACAAGAAAGTGCAAGTGTACGATAGCTAGCTAGTGCGCTAACAGTGCCAGAGAATTCTTGCAACATTTCTTCGAAGACATCATCAGTCCTGCCATTTATGATCATAAGCCGTCTACCTGAAAGTTGACAGTCATTACAAAAGAAAAATAATAAGTAACTTCGAAAACCGACAGTTGTACGGAATGCGGAGTGCAGCCTTTGCATTTTACAGTGAGGTAGAGGATGTGCTTTTATTACAGTGTTATAACATTTGTGTTTAGATTGTGCTGGAGATGATAAGTCGCCATTGCATTGTACCATGTAACCCCGTACATGCAGTCACATGACCAATGTAACCATGTCCTGGCAAGCATACACTACGTGTGCATAGCCCGTGTGATGGATGCGACGTTGATGTGAGGCCATTGCGCTTGGTGTGCATGTCTTCCTGTGTGGTAAATATTCTGGGTAGGGTTGCCACTGTTGTCTACTTTTCACCAAATTGGTGAATTTGACAGGCCCTTGTCAACCGAAAATTGTGAATGTCGACATGGTTAATTTCTGCTGAATTTTGCCTAATGTCTCGGTTGAGTTGGGTTCTGAGGTCAGTGGGTTTCTAACGAATGGGCTGCAACATTTTCTCTGTTTTTCTTAGTTATAGAAAAACCAGTAGAAAGTGCCCATGGCACGCCATTTTGCATGTCTAAGTCGTATCTCCTAAATTTATCTAAATTTAGGAAGTACCGGCGTGTCCCTCAGCCATATCCCAGCAAAATTTATGTTAACAGACTTCTTCTCTGAAGTTTCTCTATGGTTAGACAATGCACAGTTGCTTGCACCGAACTACTTAATTCCAGAGAAAGCTCTTCAGTAAACTATTCTGAGGCCTGCAGTATGTACCAATAGCATCCCTTGCATGAAGCTCAGAAAGTGCATCGGGGTCAGGGGGCCAATCACATCTGAGAGAGTGATAAGCGGTGCGTGTGCGATAGAAATATTGCTTAAGTAATTACCCACTGTTGGTTGTGTGCGTGTGCAGAACAAGCAATTATAACATTATACGTGGTCGACTTGTTCACTTGTTATATGCCTCATGCACATGTGTGTTGACAACTACAATAAAAGTGGACAGTGGGTGTGGATTAACATAACTCATCGGAATGAAAGAGAAGACTCCTAATGACTCTTCCAAACCCAATATATGCGAAGGAAATTAAATATGGGAATGTAAAGCGACTGCAGACGATCTTTGACACTGTTAAAACCCATGTTTTAAACCCTATGGTACTGATTTTAAATATTGAAACGGGCACAGGGAACACTTCTAATGGTTTGTGTGTTAGGCCTGCTTTGCTTGTTCAGTCTCGTCCAGTCGTCGCGTAGTGCGAAATGGCTCCTTCGCCACCCGTGTCATCTGCATCAAAGAGACGCGGCAATTACAAGACTCTGACGATGGTGAAAAAAGCAGCCATTATTCGTCAGGTGGAAAGCGGTCGACCTCAATGCTAAGTTGCTCGGGAGTTCTCTATTTCGAAGCAAACCGTCTCCGACTACTTGAAGAACAAGGGGAAGATCCTGAAGGCAGCGGAAAAAGTGTCTGCAGAGAAGCAGAAAAATTTCCGCGATGGCAGCCATCCTAAGCTGGAAGAGGCCCTGAACATGTGGCTGAGCACCATTGTAGCTAAGCGGATACTAGTGTCTGGCAATCTGCTAAGACAAAAAGCAGACGCTTGCCCTGCGCATAGATATTACTGGATTTAAATTCAGCGATGGCTGGCTCCGGAACTTCAAAAAAGGTACAACCTGTCATTTAAGCAAATGTGTGGCAAAAGTGGGGCTGTCGACCTAACCCTTGTGTCGAACTACCACGCAGACAAGCTGTGTGCACTGCTGCGCCAGTACTCTCCAGACAACGTCTTTAACTGCGACGAGACGGGCCTCTTTTATAAGATGTTGCCTGACAAGGCGTTTGCTTTGTCCGGGGAGCCCTGCCACGGGGGAAAGCATAGCAAGGAGCGTCTGATAGTTGTCGTGGGAGGCAACATGTCAGGAATGGAGAAGCTTCTGCTCCTCGTTATAGGAAAGCCAAAACATCCTAGATGTTTTAAATGGTTCAAGATGCTGCCTGTCTGGTATGAGGCAAACTCTAAGGCCTGGATCACCCAGGATCTTTTCAAAAAGTACATCCGGAAGCTGGACCGAAAATACGAGCTTCAGAACTGCAAGGTGCTCAGGTTCGTCGACAACTGCGGTGCCAACAGGCACATAACCAACCTGAAGGCAATTAATTTTGAGTTTTTGCTGCCAAATACAACAAGTGTGTTGCAGCCCATGGTCCAGGGCGTGATTAAGAACTTGAAGGTTCATTACTGATCGCACCTTTTGAATTGTGTGCTCTTGTGTGTGGACAGCGGCAAGAACTACGTTGTGGATGTGCTGCCAGCCATCGGCATCCTGTCTGATGCCTGGAAGGCAGTGACAGCGGACACAATCCGCAACTGCTTTTGCCATGCAGGATTTGTCCTTGATGATGAGGACAGTGCAACAGGCCACAACCCCGTGGCTGAGCTGCCATCTGACACGAATGTTATCGACGACCTCCATGCCAGTGGGATCGATATCCCCGCCGTTACATTTAAACAGTTTGTTGACTTTGACAGTGGCGTCCTGCCCTGTGCCGAGTTGGATGATGAGATCACTCGTCAGGTTCTCGAGCCGCCGCAAGTGGACAGCGACTCTGATGATGACGCACCGCCCACGCCACAGCCATCGAGGGTGGACTTGGTGCAGGCCTTGACGATGCTCCTCTCTGCCTATAGCGATAGCCAAACACTGTCGGAAATACAGGCTGACCTGATTGCGCGTAAACATGCACCTGTACAGTCGCGCATTGACAATTTGTTCCGTCCACTGGGACCACAAAAGTACTTTTTTTCTGGCGAATCCCTTTATTTTTGGACTCTCGATTATTCAGACTTTTCAGCGGTTCCCGTCGAGTCCGAATAAACGGTCAGCAACTATACTTTTGATATTCTTGCTGGAACTTTGGCCTCGTGACATCTGAAGGCCAATTTCTTTGTCCTATTCTTGCCAGATTCGCTCCATCAAGTGTTCGGAAACTCCCTGTGTTAAGCCTCTGGCTTCCTTAGAACACAGTGTATGTCTTTCTCACCGATAAGTAGTTATGTAAGCCTTAGTAGATGCTGTCAAAGACTTGGGACATCATGTGTATTTGTGTTGGAAGTCCAAAGCAGTGTCACCACCCGCATTCTCTTTTCGCACATCTTTTAACTTACCGAAGTCTTCTCCTTTCAAGATAGATGTTTCTGGTATTGTGAGAAGCTAATGTACTAATGCTAGAAGATTTGTTTTTCACTTGAGTGTCCCTAAAGGGACACTCAAGTTTAAGCATAATTTGTCCTTTATACTCGATTGTTCTCAGGGGCATCTCTGTCACAAGAGCGGTACAGGTAATGAAAGAGACAGATCAGCCAACCATCAGGGTGAATGACAGCTTTTAGAGATGATTCTCTTATAAAAAGGTTTTAGTGTAATTAATTTTTATGAACTACATTTGGATGTGAGAAATTATTTCACATTGCAATCTTGCAACACAAAGAAAAGCTAGAACCGGCTCTCTTTTTCCAAGTTGACACAACTTAGCATATTTAAAAATATTCAACATGGCTGCCAGTCAAATTGAGCCACTTGAAAGTTCTGAAGTGCTATGTAGCAGTTCTCTGCAGTTGGTAGGCCTCCTGTACCATGGTCACTGTGTTGCAGCTCACATTGAATGCAACTGTATATGGTGTGGTGAGGCCAGGGTGGAAAGGAAGTGGAAGGAAATTTCTGTAGACATTTGACACCCATCTTGACCCCTTTCTGTTAATTTTTGCTTCATCACAGTGATGTCATATTATGTATTTAATGTCATGAACATGACTAACTCGTTTGGCATCTCTTGACCTATATCTTTTGTTTGACAGCCATCTGGACCTCCTTCCTTTACACTTATTTTTGCAGAGTCATGCTCATGACATAAGCATGCAATGTCATGTCATGATCGTGACTGTGACCAATGTTATATTGTTCGACATGCACCTTTTGTTTGACACCCATCTCGATCCCCATCCAGTAGTCTTATGTTTGCAGAGTCATGCTCATGTCATGAATGTGACTATGACCAGTATCATATCCTTCAACTAGCATCTTTTGTCATTAATTACATGCTTTACAAAATCATGTCATTCTTTAATTGTGATTTGGTCATTATTGACATGTACTCCCATTATCATAACCACTCAAACCTAACTTGTGTGACTTACAAACATTAGTTTGCAGTTTTCAATTGTTGATTTCTGGACAAGCAACTCACTTTCATAGTTACAGTCATGAGCATAACTTAAAGCCTGGCTGTCATGCTCATTATGCCTTAGTCATGTCCATGTTGAATTAAGGGTTCATTTGATATGTCTTACATGATTAGTCATTTCCTCAAGGTATCATTCTTTTTCTGATAACATCCTATAATTTTGAGGCCACCCTCTTTTAAGAACTTCGACTGAAACATCAAGGTTCGTCTAATCAAAACATTAAGGCTCTCGCCCTGATGTATGGGACCATTGTTAGCAAAAGCAACAGTATTCCTGTTATGAGGCACCTTACAACAGTAGCTCAAACACAACAAGCAGTGACACAGTCCCTTGTTTCCCAGTTTTACTGCTACCAGCCGGCCCTGCTGGTTCCACCTTTTCCTACACAAGAACACGCAAAACAATGCTGAAGGCAGCTGTCCTGCTAATCAGTCAGATCCTACGCACTCACAAATGAACGTACCTGACGGTTTCACGATGTTGACAAAGAGTGAAAGCATGAATATGCTGAAACACACACACAATGGATGCATGCACCCAGACGGAGAGCCCAGTGAGCAAACAGCTCAAGAAGGTGCCACCACTAGACGTTGCTAGTGGTACTTCATGGCGGTGCCCAGGACGGCTCCAGGAAAGAGGTATATAGTGGCACTTTTGTACTGAATGTTGTCGGTGCATGTTAAACAATCCCGGGCTGTCAAAATTTCTGGAGCCCTCAATGATGAGATTCCTCTCCTTCCTGCTCTCTCATTCCTACTGTGGTCTAGTGAATATGGTAGTTGGCTGCTGATCCAAAAATTGTGGGATCGAATTCAGCTGTGGTGGCTGCATTTTACTGGAGGCAAAGTGTTGAGGCCTGTGTACTGCGCAGTGTCAGTGCATGTTAAAGAATACCAGGTGGTCAAAAGTTTCAGAGCCCGCTACTAAAACGTCTCTCTTAATCAGATAGTGGCTTTGGGACGTAAAACCTCACATATCAGTCATCAAATTCCCTTTCCCTTACCCTCCCAGATGCCGAGCTATGTTTTGAGCATGGGCATCAAAGAATAGCATCCTTTCCACAACCATATCACAATTTCATGGTTTCACTGCCTGGATACTTTCGTTCATAGACTTGCGCTACCCAACTGCTACCACGGCTGCAGTGGTAGCATGGCTACTAGGCATTTCCACTGTGCTGGCTGGGAAGTCTCGCATCATACAGCTGGAATGACACCACACGTCGTATTTTCCCTTCGATAAGATGCATTTATTTCTGCCCCAAAATTTTCACTGGTGCATATTGTACAACGGTACATGTTATATATGCAAAAAATCACACTCGCTTGCTTGACCTAATATATTCATATTTTATTTCAGAGCACCATAAACTCTGCATGGCATCATTCAGAAAAGAAACTTAATACTGATTATTTAACAAAGAAGGAACATCGGTTGCCTCAGACATCAGCCACTATCCGTTTGAGCTAGTTTCTCGTTTACTAACTGGCTGTTCTAGTTTTTTTCACAAAGGATTAAATCCATGAAAGTGATGCAATAAGTAAGAAAGATGCACTACTCTGTATTAGTGTTGTGGTGCAGCATCCACCATGTTTTAGTTACAAAAGCAAAAGTACAATTTCATTATCATCATCAGGTTCTCTATGAGGGATCTCGGCAGTACCGCAGTAATCGCAGCTTCTGGCTTTGGGTCGCCACTTGTCGTTTATGTACATGTGTTTTGGTGCTTCAGGGTACTTGCAATGGTGCATGTGTATTATTTGGAGGCTGTCAACACAACTCAGCAGTACTACCAACAGAAGTGGCAGAACTACAGACAGTGTTCACAGTGTTCCTTTGATAGCTTCAAGTGAGGTGCAGTAAATATCGATTTTTTTGTGTCTTCGGACTAGAGTGTACAGGAATATTCGGACTGCTGTAATTCCACGTCTTGCACTGTGAGATGTAGCAGCGCCTAGTAATTATTTTTATTGGAGTTCACTGTCTTGCGTTACTAAGACATTTCACTATGACTATTGGCGTTTTATATAAGGCTCAGTAATGGTACCATCTTAGGCTGTTATGCGAGTGATTTCCCAGTTTCGTGTGCTGCAGCCTTGAAAAAGGAAGGTCGCAACATGTTGAAAAGAATAGGTGCAATTCTTTTACTGTGCATTAGTCTGTGGTAACATCATCCATTTGTTCTCTGTTTCATACATCAGGTGAAGGCTATGCACCGTGAAGGCTATGCAAGTAGTCCATAAAGAAAAAAAGGAGAGGTGTGCCATACTTCATACCCAGAATTTCAAAACCGAACAAAAATGCATTTCCACTTCAGCTGGATGATATCAGTCATAAAAATAAGCTAAAACTGGGAATGTCATCTGCATCTGTGTTGAAAGAAAGAAAGCATAGTCTAACAGAAGCTTGTGGCTTCATGATGGGGCTACAGCTGTATACAGGAGTTAGGATGTTCATTCAGATGTCTGGGAGGTCATGAATGCCTTAACCTTTGAGCAGTGCTGCCAGCTTAAGTTGCAAGGAAGCTTTAGTTATAGCTGCAGGGGGATGTCTTCTTTTTGTCCAGAGTGCATAGATGTACACGGAGCTGCTGTGGTTTGATGTTGGTTTGCATTCCTCCACGGCGTGTTCTAACAATGGTTGCTGGTATATCTGCACCGGTTAAAATTTTTTGCTATGTTTCGATTCGCTTATGCGCTCTTACTTGTGGGTGTTCTGTATTGCCCCAATTTTCTGGTCAAAAAACTCTTGAATGGACATGAAGCGGCAAAATTACTTTCGTCCACGAATTCTTATGGAGGCACAGAAGTTGAACCATGCAATATTCCATACAGACTACAGGTGCAGCTTTGATACGAAAAGTGTATGACTGTAACAGTACGCTGCCTATTGCAACCTCTATCTAAGTGCCATAAAATTCTAAGAAAACGCCGCCCCTCGAGTTGGTGAAGACAAGTTAGATAGAGGTGGAGGTTGCTTGCTCCGACGTGCACCAAAAATAAAGATGACAGGTGCAGCACATAAAAAAATAACAAGAGGGAGCGGGGGTCACAGGAGTGCATGGAATGATCAAAAGCTTTGTTCGAGCAATGTGCTAATCACTCTGAAACCCATCAAAACACCCTTCAAACATGATGTCTTTAAAGTCACTATTAAAGATTAGGCTGCAACATCCTGCCTACAGCTCAGTGCAATATTATACAGTATAACCTTTTTAATACATACGTGCTTACTGTGTAGTTATGGTTCAGATGTAGTAAGTAGTTGGTGCAGTTTACTGACCGTTTATGGCACAGTGGCTCACAAAATGTGTACTGGTTAATGCATCCATTTTCACTAAGTTGCAATTTGGCAAACAGTAGATTTCACCACAAGTGTGTTATTTCTCTAATCTTTTATACAGGAAACTACTGCAGAAATTACAACTCAGTACAAACTTGGAGTGAACCATATAGGTAGTACTCGAGGAGTTTTTAATGCTTCTGGAGTGGAAGTGGTGGCCTGCTGAAATGAAGCGTGTTGCCACCATCTTGCTCAAGGAAAAAGTAGCAGACGACCAACAAGGCAGTGGAGTGCATGAACAGCACGGTGCTGTTTAGGCATGCTTAAACACTGTGGCAGGTTTTCTTAAAACAGTTCAGTATCTGAGCAGGCAGTGGTGACTTAGTGCATTGCTTTTATCTGCAAATTAGATTAAGATGCACTGAATATCAATTCACGTGTAAGCCTTTCTCGCCTTCTCTGCCCACACAGCTGCTTGTTTTTTGTGCATTGTGTTAAGGGGAGGACAGTTTGAAAGGTGTACACCCATATATTACATTCGTACGCCTGTATCATAAGCTTCAAATACTCTTTATTGCTTCGTTCTTTAGATGTGTGCATGCGTGAGTTGCTATGGGCCGCGAGTTATGTGCAAGGTCTGGTGCATGTATTGGAGAGTTTCTGTATCCAAAGTTTAGAGGAAGCGCATTTTGACACCCAGCATTGGTATTTGTAGAGTCGTGGGTGTGCCTTGAATTTTGAGTTTGCTGACATGCAAGTTATCTTTCTGGTGATAGGCACAGAATTTGTTATGCATAAGTGTTCACAAACTTGCATATGCAGCGAACATGTATGGCGTGTTTCTCTGTGCTGCGGGTTTTAAAAATAGAAAAAGAAAACTGTGCAGCCTTCTGGCTAAGAACACATGCTATTGGGAGGGATGGATGGAAACCTAAAGACAGGACACGCACCTCTCGAAAACCAGAACTCTGTCCTCTGCATTTGAGGATATTATGATCAGGATACTTAATGCATGGCTTTCGGCACATCTCCCTTGTACGTAAGAAATTTCGTATATGCCTTTGCAGTCAAAACTAGATGACATAAAGCATTCCTGTGTAATATTGCAAAGCATAAAATGGCATGAGTTTTCCGAATGCACCCAATGGATCTTGATAGCTCTGGATCTGCATTGACTTCACAAATTGTAAGAGAAATGAACCAATATGAAAAAACATGCATGGAATATGAAAAAAAATGAGCATGCAGGTAATTGAAGCAACACGCAGGAAGCATGCACAGTGCTCAAATATGTAAACAGCCAATAAGCTATGTGTGTGTTTAATTATTTAAGCACAAATACTTTTTACGTCAAGTGGCACAGTAGTGCATATTTGCCCTACCCTATATCGCATCACAAAGAGCTAGTTTCACTAAAAGACAACGTAAGCCAGCAAGTATGATTTGCATAGAACCTCTCAGCTGTTTTTTTCCTCGACGCTTTCAGCTGAATTTGGATGGGGGAAATTCCTTTTCTCAACTAGAAACATTGTTGGTAATTGGCATAAATCTGAAGTTGGTTTCTGTCTCAATTTTTTATCATCAGGTTGGAAAAAAAGTCTTAACGCTATGCTTAATACACTGCAGTCTATGGTGCCCCGCCAACTGTTTCTTCTAGTAATGTGGCCGCTGGTGGCATCACTTGCCCGATAGGCGGTTGCAGGGACTTCCACTTCAGATGTTTAATGGAAGCTCCTTGGTAGTGGTAATTGCCGCCATGTTTTGATGATGCCATGATGATGATGGTGACGGGACATTTCTCTTTGGATTGTGGTGCCTTGTACGCAGAAAGCATGCAGCTAAGCTCAGCCAAAAGCCTTATTGAAGCAACCATGACTTTCGCATGCCAACTGTTGTCTCAACCACAATCTTCTGATCTTCAGACGTGCACAAATCGCCCCATTCCGTCACGCCTGTTCTGGTTCATGATATCTGCCACTAGGGGTAAAACTTGTGAATGGCATGGCACTAGTTTTCACCTGTGCTTTTTTGCACAGGTGAAAACTAGTGCCATGTCAGTTCTTTCCAGCAGTTGTGCTAGCTGTAGGCACTCTGTGTGTGCCAGCACCTCGCATACTCTTTGAAATGCCACATCTTTGATGAACACTTATGGTACCTTGAAACAGTTCAAGGAATCAAGGCCTCTTGATCTCACCTTGAAGCCGGTAGGTGTATTGGCAGGTAGGGAATGGTATACAGTAAAACCTGTTTATAACAAACTCGAAAGTGCCGCGAAAAGGGGTCATTATATTAGTAGTTTGTTGTATGCAGGCATGCCCTTGATAATGTGCCAAATTAGCAACCAAATCATTTTTCCTTTTCTCTCTTTTATTGCCAAGAGCTAACAACCCCTCCAATGAAAAATTAACCCCTTTGATTTCATGAAGCGATGCCCACTGCATGCTTCTGAGTGGACTAAACTGCGCTTGTAACGGATCTTTTCTCCCACGTCTCGGAGTGCATAGTTGCCTAAAAAAAAGTTGCCCGCATCACATTTTTAAAATCTTCATGCACCATAATGGAATATTTGTTACACATCAGCCGCACCAGGCCTAGCGCGCCATGAGCCATGTCGCTTTGTTCAGAGAGTACGGTGTTAGAAAGGTGATCCTGATTCAATATCTGCAACTGCTGAAACAAAGTGTTGACAAGCCACAATCTCTTTGTAGCACTACCGACTCTTTGTGTAGCGTGCAGTCCTACAGTCACGCAGACTCTGACTGTACAAAAATCGACCACTGTGATAGCAACGGTAGAGCTGCAATGAGAATGAAATGGCATATTGAACCTTATGGGTTCTTGCACACGCTTCAACACATTGGCAGATAGCCTCGGTAGAATTTTATGTTTCCTCACATCTTATGCATTTATACATTTATTCGCTTTGAAAATGACATCATGTCGTCAGCGTCTGCAGCAGCAGGAGTCCGTAGATATTTTTCGAAAATCTAAGGACTTTAGCAACATTTAGCAACAACCATTGAAAAAAAACTAGGAGGTGGTGTCACCTCATTCCGCTAGCTTAGACAAGCCAACCTCCTCTGTGACCTGTGTGTGGTGCCTCTCGGGTAGGATTAAGCCTTTCATAGTTGTCGGACCACTCGAGGTTGTTTGGAAGCGGTAACTTTCAGTGGTACTTGACTGTGCGTTATTCTACCACTTGCCTACCACGTGAGTGGGGCCCATTCCCAGGATTCCCTCCTTTAAATTTTTTATGAGTAGATTTCACAATTGTCACGTGGCACCCTTTCCTAGCTTTTTTCTTTCCTTTATGGTAACAGCCTTGCATCTGATCTCGAACTATCAGAACATCAGTGTCGCATATGGTGGTGGATCACCTTTGATGTGAGCTCATGTTGGTTCGTATTGTGCTTGCCTGCGGTCTGTGTGCATCATATTTCTTCCAATATAAGTACGAATGGTGATGTGCCACTTTTATCATCAAGCTAATGCCCAGAGGGAAGTTCCTTGTGCGTTGAAGATAGCTGCATTGTGTCTTCGCTCGCATGAAGCCTGTGATGTGATTCACGCAAATGGAGTAAATATACAGCTGGATGTCGACTGAGAAAAGTTTCTATGGGCAAAAACTGGAAAATAATTGGACCTTGAAGGCAGGCTTGCTGTCTTTCTTAATTTACTCCATATTATCAAAATTTTCAAGGTAACAGCTCTTAACTGGCACGCGATTGAGGCAAATCATGTGAGCAGGTGCTGTTCTCATGCTTTGCTGTTCCATCTAGATTTTTTTCACTTGATATTCCCTACATATTTGTCGGGATCGCATCTGAAATGTTTGTTCTAAAAGTAGGATGCTTCGGAAGGTGTTCGTAATACCTGGACACAGTTTCAGTAGGTGGCATACGTAAATCATCAGTGCACTGAAATATGGAAATATGGTCGTTATAACCGATAGATCATTGTAAGTGGGTTTGACTGTATGCACTTTTCATCCCAGATGCAACGGCCTGCCTGTGTGACCAGTCGATGACTGTAGCCAGTTTTTGCACACATACGTATAACAAGATTATACTGGGTGTTTCAGTGAATGCTTTCAAGAATTCCTGAAGATAGATTTTCCAAGAAAAAAATTTCCTTGGGAACAACCTGTCAGGTTACCTGGACATCAGTAATTGTGGTAAACATGCACTTTGGATTGGAAAGTAATTGTGATAGTCCAATTATTTAATTACCACTACTTTGGGTTTGTTGTCTATGGACAGTTTATAGCCACACAGGCAACTATGCTGTACCAGTATTTGAAGCAAAAAAAAAGGTCATTCTCTGAAGCCCTGTGCCCCATGGAAATCTGGGCTTTTTTTTTCTGTTCAAGCCCTTACTCACTGCAAAGGAGTGTCAGAAGTCACGTACGAATGCAGTGCCAGCTGGTGACGTGTTCCAATGCCTGTGGCAGTCATTTTGATCTGTACACGCTCTCGAAGCTGGTAGAAGCATAATAAGCAGGCTTGTTTATGCAGTGAACAATTAAGCAAAAGACACCGGGTTCTGCCTAAGCAGAGCATCAAGGCTTTGCATCCACAGCAGAAAAATAATACAAATGGCACATTTTACATTTAGAATTGGCTGCCGCAGTTGAAACACGTCACTAGCAGAGGTTGTATGTGCATGTGACTTCCGGCACTTCCGGTGCTCTTCGTGCACTCAGTTTTGATTTGGTGTGGAAAAAAGCCCTGGTTTCCTTTTGCTGCAGAGCTTGAGGAATGACTTTTTTTTGTTTTAAAAGTTGATATGGCATTGTCATGGCATTGTCATGGAAATGTATCCAACTTCACACTTCACCTGAAAGTCCTCTGGATTTACATTCACTGGATGCGTATATGTTGTCGCCAGAGCACTGAAAGGGACGAGTTTCACATCGTGCACCAATTTCGACACACATCAGCTAGATATACGCCACAATTTGAGCTGTGCACTAAGACAACCTCCCTGCAAGAAGGCCTAAACAGCTTGTACATATATATGCACCATCCGTGAGTAAGAATTTTTACCTGCCTCGAAAGTACGGAACCTTCTTTTGTGACACACAGCTCTACCAGCACTCCACCGTCGTGTTCTCTTGAAAACTCCCCTTTCGTCCCCACACACGCCTGTGTACAACATCAGCTGTAGACAAAATGGCACCGCGCTTATGTAATGCCCCTCTGTTTCTCCATTGTCTGCCTGCCTACACTCATGGAAACCTTAGTGTAGGAGGTATTGGCCTCGAGATAGAACACAGTCGGCACCGGGCAGCGAGTGGACGAAGCTCCTAAGTGGGGATATCTCCTTGCATCATCTGCTAGCCACTGCGCTTTTACATGTCACACATCACACATATCTTCCAAAATGTTTGTTCCTCAGCCGGAGCAGTGTTGAATGCTTTCATGTATTTATCAAAGCATAAAAGTATTAGTTATAGTATTATTTGGCTTTGCGCTGCAGTCTTAGCTCTGTCTTAAAATCACTGAGTGCCTGTGTTGTGAGCGTGCTATGTCATCATTGCACCTCTGGTTCGGTACAGTTATTAGAGTTTGGCCGCTGCTCTGCATTTCACGTATATGGCTAAGTGCACTTAGCATCCTTCTGAATGAGTTAGGCGGCAGACATCGTGTAAATGCAGTGCTGCAGCGATATCGTTTTGCAACATGTGATTGTGAGCATGACAGAAAACAGCAGACTTTTTTGCTTCAAGAACATATCTTTTTTATGTGCATAAAAAATGACCTTTTTTGTCATTGTCATGCAAGTAAACACGCGAAGAAAGCTATGCACCTGAGTATGAAAATGTTTACCCAATATAGACGTGTGTCAAATATCGTGATAGTACTCAAGCGGCATATACAGTTGCGTAGCTTCACTAACTGAGCCAGTTAACTGCCTTGGGCTTCATGGAACATGACATGTAAGGCATTTAAACACATGTATGGACGTAAGTGATGTAGTGGAGTACACAAAGTGCTACTTAATCTCAATGCGCAGTAACAGTATTTTTTTTTTGTTGGTGTATCCAATAGTAAAAAATGAGTGGAAACACAATACTGAACTCTTTCGGTTGTGTAGTAGCAATGCCGACATTGTAGACAGAAGAAAAATTACGTATGGTGAAAGAAAAATAGATGGACGGAACTGCCAAGGAAGTCAGACTGTGAGGCTGGGTGATGGTCAGTGTCCTGTTGAAGGGCAGATCACGCTTCTTTTACGTGCAATAAACATTGTTTGCTTGTTTCCTGCACTGATGTGAGATTGAAGGATGCATGTATAACTGTTTGACTGCAGTTAATGCTTTTATTTGGCTAACAACTGCCTGAAACTGCTCAGAACAGAGTGCCGCAGTATACATTTAAACGCGCGACAGCGAATGCCTATCTACACTCATGTGGCAAGGTGCTTCCACCTACATGTCGATCTCGAGGCCACTGTTTCAATGTGCGCTGCTTACTGCCTATCCACACTAACGCAGTGAGAGTACTGCCCCTGTAGGTCGATCTTGAGGGCAATAGTTCTCGTGCTTCCCTAGCGCTATAAGAAATGGCTTCATGCTGCACTCTTTCTGCATGGAATAAAAAAATGGCTACTTTCTACACTGGCTACCAGTGTAGGTAAAAAGAATAGTGCTATTGAATGAGCAGCTAATTAATTAGCACCTTTTTCGGACTTCTCATGTTTGCTGCAGCTTTCTTTCTGAAGAGGTTTATATTTTTTTCATAAACGCCCTACTTTTATGAACTTTTTGAAAGCTCGCTAAAACACCCTGTATAATTGTGCTGACATGAACTCTAGGCCATAGGACACTACTGTGTTAATCCATGGTATTTGCTTCTAATTATTAACCACACTGCCACATGACCTGTGCTCTCTTGAGGCAGTGTTTGTGAGATGGCTATTGTGCAACATAGGTGCATTTTATGTAGATGGCTTATTGTACACACCGTCCAAATTAGCCATCCTAATTTGCCGAATTCCGGTCTGGCATTTGAGATTTACACTGAACATTTGACATGGGAACAAATTTATAGGCAATTACTCGATCCGTTTTCTTTTCATGGCACGAAGTGTGTGAATATCATGTCTGTAGTGTAGCAAAAGCATATGTACCACACAAGTACAATTTTATACGTTGCTGAACAACTGCGCACTAAAGTCAACGCAGTGAACAGTTTAACTTAATGCCCTTACTAGGTTTACAATATAACAGCTATGCACATTGGCAGTTGGTCAGAGCATAAGACACGCATTCTTGGTCCAATGCCACCCAAGTGGCCACTTAGCAGAAGAACAAATAAAAAAAGTGACACCAGTGGCATAGTGTTAAACGAGAGCTGGCACATCCACTTCCATACAAGCCTGACTATCTGTGCAGGTCTGGAGTTCATTAGGTTGGAGCATCGACCTTCATTCTTTGTGCCTGTTCATTGTGCAGACATCAGACCTGTGTCATGGATGTGGTGTACCATGGTGGCATAGTGGAAGTTGGTGGTGTTTCAATTACCGTGGTGTTTCAACAGTGACTCTGTGCGTTTCCCCGTGCATGTGCCTCGGACTTAGTGTCCTGTACGTACTTGTGTCATTGTGGTGATATTAGTAGTTCACGCATTTTGCCAGGTTTCATCTGGAAATATAGAGCCATGCCCAAGCTGATCGAACAAAAGATTTCTGTGCTACACTGAAATGCCCTGGATGACTAGGGATATCTTACATTTGTCACGTCGTGTGGCCAGATTACGTCGATCAAAGCGCTCTGGTGACTCAACAAAGCTTCAACAGTTTGTTAGCGCCAAAAACGAACTATCTGCTAAAATGAAGGCTGCTAAAGAACATTATTACAGGGTTACCTTGCCGAAGCTAATGAAAGCAAGTCCCCGTAAATTCTGGAAGGCTATCCTACCATCTGGTTCTTCATCACACACGATGACAATTAACAATGTTGCAGTTTCTGATCCAGAAATAATCGCTTCAGCCTTCAACACCTACTTCCACTCAGTCTTTACGACTGACAACTCGGACATCCCTGCTTTTCATTCAGAATCTCACCCTGGAATCGACGATGTGTCAGTGTCACTTGAGGGCGTACTCAATCTCATTTTAAACTTAGATACCAAGAAATCATGCGGTCCCGATGGCATCCCGACAGCTTTCCTAGTTAGATACGCTCTTTGGTGTAGCAGATACCTCACAATTATTTTTAGAAAATCTCTCTCGTCAGCGACACTTCCTACCTCGTGGAAACGTGCTTCTATTCTCCCCTTATTTAAATCAGGTAATGTTCAACTATTAAGCAATTATAGACCCATCTCTTTAACAGCACATTCTTGTAAAATGCTAGAGCATATTATCTTCAAGCACATCATGGAATTCCTTGAAACAAACAAAATTTTGAGCACTTCCCAGCACGGTTTCAGACGGGGTCTTAGCACCATTACTCAACTAACAGAATTCGTCCATGACATCAGCAGCTCTTTAGACATAGGTGACCAGGTTGATACGATATTCATTGATTTTGCCAAGGCTTTCGACACGGTATCACACCCTAAACTATTGCACAAATTGTTTGTTATACTAAAGAATGCATCATTGGTTGGCTGGATATCCGACTTTCTTTTGCAGCGCTCGCAATATATGCGCTTCAACTCTACTAACTCGCCTTCGATGCCGGTTTCATCAGGAGTTCCTCAGGGTTCTGTGCTAGGACCCCTCTTATTCCTGCTTTATATTAATGACCTCCCCTTGCACACTTCTGTGAAAATACGCCTTTCCGCAGATGACTGCGTCCTGTATCATACTGTTAAATCTCCACTGGAACATGCCATTCTTAACAATTCATTTTCTCATTTTTGTAGCTGGGCCAAATCATGGCAAATGAATATTAACTTCTCCAAGACGGTCATTATGTCATTTACCAGACGTTCATGCCCGTTGACTTTTGACTACGGTTTTAACAATGTCAGTTTGTGCAGTGTGTCCGAATTTAAGTACCTTGGTATCCTTATGACGCATAATTTATCATGGTCTAAACATATTGATCTCACTTGCAACAAAGCCCTTAAAAGTTTAGGTTATTTACATTGTACGCTTCGTCTTGCTCCTCAGGAAACCAAACTGCTTACCTACAAAACTCTTATTCGTCCCATTCTCGAATATGGTACTGTGGTTTGGAACCCCCATAAGAAATGTGATATCAAGAAACTAGAATCCGTTCAAAAAAGAGCTGTGCGCTTTGTATGCAAGAGATATGACAGGGATTTTTCTCCAACGAATTTCCTTCCACAGCTTGGTCTCACTACACTTGCGAAGCGTCGCCATGTTGAATGCCTAAAATTTCTGCACAATTTAATCAATTCTTCTCGCTTCGGCACTTTAGAATCATATCTGAAGTTTTCCAGATCTTTGTCCACGAGGAGTGACCATGCCCTTAACATTGCAACTTTTTTCACCCACACTGACATGTTCAAATACAGCTTTTTCCCTTCAACTATAGAAGCCTGGAATTTGCTGCCCGGAAGTGTTTGTTCTCTACCACTTCAAGAATTTCTGGAAGCCTGTTCATGAATGTTGATTTGTTGTTGTTGTTGTTTTCTTCTTTTCCCGCTCCTGCAATAGCCTCATTGAGGCTGCAGTTAGTAAAAATAAATAAAAATAAAAAGTGCAAAGGGGAAGTTGCACATCCTCCACAGCATAGAATCTGGGGAAAGAAAGACGACTGGCGCGCATGCACAGGGATTGCCAGTGATTACAGTCTGCAGCATTTGGAAAGCATGGAAGCAACTTGAGAGCAGTGCTGCTTCAAACATGAAAAGATGCTACTTGAGCGGATCAGCTTTTCCTGAAGTTCAAGAGGCCGTGGTGTTATGGTTGAAGAAAGCTGGGGTTCAGAACTTACTGGTCAGCAGCCCGCTTCCTACAGAGATATTTGCTAGCCAATAAAACTTTGAGAAGTTTTCATGCAGCTAGTCCACTATTACAGCTGTCGCAGAGGCTTTATGCAAAGGACAAAAATTGATTGCTAGACGGCAGTATGCTCTTAAGGTGCACAGCTTAGTGAACTGGAATGTGTTTGTGCCATACATTCACGGAATTTCACACGATCTTAAGAAGATTAGGTCTATAAATGCTGTCAGGCTGCTTAAGTTGGTCAACATGTGTATGCATGCGTGTCTCCCAGCAAGGCACCAAAAGGGCTAAGTGTGATAACGTGCATGCTCAGAGCTATGCCAATTGTGACACATGCATTGTCTATAGTATTCCCATCACTTGTGCCATTTAGTACATTGGTCAATCAAAAAGGCGCATGAACGATGGGATTTGTGCTAATTTGCTTCCCACAGGTTCAAGTGCCAATCTACTGATGCATTGCAAGCTACATGTTGTGCCGCCCTTTTCAGAAACTCTTCTATAATTGGGAAAGCGAAATCACAAACTGAATGTGAAATGCAATTGTTCCTATTGTTGTGGGGCGTGTAGGAGGGTTTATTTGAGGTAGCTGGGCGGCAAGTAGATATGGCAGCACTGCACCTCGTTCTTCTCTTCCTCGCGTGTCTTCGTATCTCCTTGTTGTTGCTCCTGCTGCTGCTCCACTACCTACCTTTTGACGCACTGTAGCATCGCTCCCCTTGCAGACGTCGCCCTCCGGGCGAGCAGTCTGCCGGGCCAGCATTGAGTGAACACCTTCAGCTGTGCTGCATGTGTGATTGTGGTCTTTAATGACCATCTGCCCATGGCATAGAGGTGTGAAATTTTATAATTCACTTCGCTAAGACGTGCTGTGACGATAAACGGTCCAAAGTAATTTGCAAGCAGTATTTGGGAGAGACCACGTTTATGGACGGGGGTCCGTTGCCACACTACGTCACCCAGGTTGTAAGTGAGCTGTCGTTGCTGACTGTTGTATTGCGGTTTGTACCACTTTTGCAAGGCTAGGGTACGTAATCGCGTGAGGCACTGAGCCTCTTCCACATGGTAGAGAGTTTGGGCGATACCAGCATCATCATGCATACTAAAGGGAAAGAAAGTGTCCAGTGTGTACCTTGGCAGACAGGCTTAAAGTACAAAAAATGGGCTGTATCCGGTGGTCTCATGTTGCGCAGTGTTGAATACATACGTGACGAATGCAGCACTTCATGCCAATTCTTGTGGTCTGAGCCAACATACATGGAAAGCATGTTCACGAGTGTTCTGTTCGTGTGCTCTGTCAGCCCATTGGTCTGTGGGTGATAAGGCATTGAGTGTCGCAGGTGGGAGGTTCAAAAGCGAAGTAGTTCTTCAACATCAGATGTGACCTGGCAGCCATGGTCACTTATTACTTATTATCTCTCGAGGGGGCCCATGACGAAGTAGGATGCAATGCAATATGAAATGTGACATCTTGCGTGCAGTTGCAGAAGGTAGTGCTGCCGTCTCGCAGAATTGAGCAAGATTTTTGGCACAGATTATAATCCAGCACTTGCCCTTGGAAGAAAGTCTGAATGGGCCTATATATGAGGTCGATGCCCACTTGCTCAAAGGGCAAGCTGGGGGCACCACAGGATGTAAGCAACCGGCCAGAGCTGTGGTAGGTGGCTTGTGGCTTTGACATTCAGTGCAAGTGGCTATGTATGTCTCCATTGTCATGCCCATTTGAGGCCAGTAAAACCTCTCTGGCATGTTGAAGTGTCCACGCAGATCCTAAATGACCCGCAATAGGATCATCGTGCATGACCCGCAAAACGGAAGGATCCTGGCACCACCAGAAGAAACTGCGCACCTATCTTGGAGAAATTCTTTTTTATATAGAAGCCCATGCCGAATGCAGTAACATGACGTTGAATCTTTCACGGTAGAGAAAAGCGGTGCTATGTTTGGGTCCTTGCATTGCTCTCTTGCAAAGGTTGTGCAAGCATTTCTTTTACTTGCTCACCAATTATTTTGTGTTCATTCAGGTATGCTGTGTACAGCTTCTGGTGTATAGGGTGCGCTGATCCCATATTTATGCAATGGCGTACTTGAGACATCAGAATTGGGGATGTCTGGCAGTTCTGTGCAAAGTCAAACACTTGCGAGTGCTTGGAGAGAACAGCCACGAATGCGTGGTGCTCATTCGTGCAGAGTGACTTGCTCACCATCTGGAGTTGCTTGGAGTCTAACTGGCTGGTATGGAGGGGCTAGTCTGCAGCTTCGGCTTCGAATTCAGCCAGGAACATTGGCATTTTGCCATCAGGTCTATGGGCTGGGCCGTGTCCTTCCAGCGTGTCCAGCGTGTCCTTCAACTACCGACACTAAACAGTCTGGAACCAAAACCTTCTTTACACAGGCCGAATGAAGAGGCTGTCACGGCATCAAATGTGATATGTTTGGTAACAGAGCAAACTACTGGAATGCATGCTGTGCAGAGTGCAGGAATGACTGTGTCCTCGGAAACGCAAAAGACACTCTCTTTACATGGTGAGTTCATCATGTGTCTGGCCATACCCTCTTATATTGAGAGCTCCCCGCTACGACAGTCAACTGTCACCACACTCCTGCAAGAAATCGATACCTAAAATAACGTCATGGGTAGACCTAGCAATAACGGCAAATTCAGTTGCAAACAGTTTTCCACACAAGCACACGTCCGTCGTACAAACACCGACAGGGCATAATGGGTCACCACTAAACTAAAGAACATGGGAATAGTTTTCCACAAAAACATCACTTTTTGTCTGAGTAGCCCTTTAAGACTAAGGTTCATTACAGAAATTGTTGCACTAGTATCCACAAGGGCCATAGTAGGCACACGATGTACAAGCACGTGAACTTTGTTTTTCAGCATAAAAACTGGCGGAGGAATATTAGTTGTCAGAGAACGGTATCCAGCGACCTCGCCCCCACTGGCTGCACTACCTAGTTTTCCAGTGGTGGCGATGATGGGCGACGCCACGGTGATGGAGACCACGGAGCACGTGGGGCTGTCGGTGGCGTTATGCTTCTATCGGAGGCTGTTAATGGGTTCCGGAACCGATGAGTGGCTAGTAGCCGTGTTGGCCATGAAGCAGATGGGGGTCGATAATTTGCCTGGTACGACACGCGCAGAAGCTCTTCTCGGAAGGCTTGGCGACAGTCACAAATCCTGGAGATGTGCCCTGGGACACCACAACTATAGCAGTCAGGGGAAGGCCGGATTTCGCGGTGATGCTCGAACCCTTCATATCTGTCAACCAGCATGGGGTATTTGTCGGGGTCATCAGAGGCTCTGTATCCTGTAGCCATCGGATGTGGGGTACGGTTCCACTGGGTCCGATATGGAGAGAGGGGTTGCTGTTCATTGTTCAGGTGAAATCGGTTTGCGGGTTCAGACTGATGCACAGCTCTATAGTCGACTATGCTCGCTGCATTGACAGGTGGTTGCCACGATGCAGATGGCAGACTTGGCTCGTTGCCTCGATTGTCATGGCCAACACAGCGCTTATTTTCGAGGCACCGGAGCAGCTCTTCGCATACTATTTGTCGTATCGGCAACGCCAGATCGGATGGTGCACTTGTGTTGACGGTGGCCACTGTCGGTACATCAACCAAATGGCCAAACTTCAGTGCAATGCAACGCATCTTGAGTGCCCCTAAACATGCGGCAATGTTGGGTTATGTCAGCTACAGAGATCAGGTTTTCTTTGAGTATCAAAAACTGGTACACATCTTCAGCTATCCCTTTAAGATGTCCCACCTTATCTTCTTCTGACGTGCCAGTATTAACAATTCTGCATAGCTTAAGGATGTCTTCTGTGAACATAATGCAAGTCTCACCGGAAAGCCTTTGGGACAGAGTCTGTTTAACTTGCTTCTTTTTTGTCACAGTGTCATTGAAGCACTTCTTCAGTGCTCTGGGCTGAGCCTGGTAGCCTACCGAGCTCAGCCCAGGTTAACCTCCCTGCCTTTCCTATTCCTTTCTCCTCCTCCTCCTGTTGATTTCCTTGACAAATATATCCCAGGTCGTAAGTACGTCCTCGTGGTTGTCTTAACACATAAGAGCAGTGTCTGTGAGTGCAAACACAACATGTGACAGCTGAGCAGTGGAAGCCCAACTACTATGTTTGCTCACCCATCGGTAATACTTCAACCACTCATCCACGTCCTCGCCACAAGTGCCGGCGAAGCTTGGTGGCTCCTTGTGCAGCTGAGAAGGGCCCGGAGATTCAGTTTTTCAAGCATGCTTCCTGTTGGCGATGGTGCAAGTCCCGCAAGGCAACGGCTGTGATGGCTCCGTTATGGGGTGTGTAGGAGGGGTTTATTTGAAGTAGCTGAGGGGCAAGCGTATATGGCGGCACTGCACATCGTTCTTCTCTTCCTCGCTGCTCTTCATATCTCCTTATTTCTGCTCCTGTTGCTGCTCCACTACCTTTTGACGCACCGTAGCAATGTGTACAAACTGTGTCCAGACAAATGTGTTGGTGCTCCGCTTACGCTCTTGAACAGCAAAGAGCTCCGTTTTCTTTATAATAATCATCACATGTAGTTAGATATGGTTAGAGAGACTTGCCCCGCTTTCATACATGCTCTGTTGTGTCTGTGCAGAGGCAGTTTCTTGGTAAGTAGATCAGTTTTTAGCCCAGTGCTCTTCCTGTTCCTATGTATATTTTCTACCTTGTTTTCATCTTCCTGCCTTATTTTGATGCTGGCTTTTTTGCATAAAACCAGTATTTACCAACAAGCCCTTCTCAAGGAACACATGTTTGATTTGGATGAGTCTGCCCTGTTTTACTGACTTGCCGAACAGAACGTTGGCGTTTAAAGGGGAGACATGTACTGGTGACAGGCATGCCCAAGAAAAACTGTCGGTGGCTTTTGCAGCCAACGCAGCAGGAAGCCGAAAGCTGCCAGTGTTGGTTATCAATCATTACGCAAAGCCAAGGTGTTTTAAAGCGGCCGAGCTGCCCTTGGATGTCATATACAGGAGCAACACAGACACATGAATGAGAGCAAAGCTTTTCGAGGAGTATGTGCGGCTCCTGCATCGGCATTTCATTGGAGAAAAAGAGAGGTTTTCCTTGTGATCGACCATGCATTGGCACATAACTTGAATGCCATTGCCTTCTTTGGAGCAAATGCAATTTCGTAAGACAAATCTTACGAAATTGCATTTGCTCCAAAAAAGAGCTATATGATGTGTTGCCAATGTTCCTAGCTCATTTTCTACGAAAGATCTGTTTGTAAAGTTCGATATTCTACCTGTATATTTTTTATACGATTATCGCTTAATTTTAACCTACAAGTCACACTTAAAGTCCCACAATTCTATTGTATTTTCGCTGGCTGATCTGAATGTAAACCGTAGCATCCGTTACACTCGGCATAAAGAAAAATGGCATGTCCCTACATCTCGAAGTAAATATGACAAACAGTCATTAACACGCACTGTACCCATCTTACTTAACAAACTCGCAAAGGAAGAGTTTGATCCTCTGCACAACTCTAATCATGCAATAAGAAATTCTGTCAATCGTACCACAGAGATGACTGATGTTCTATGAATTTTTTTGTATGTACATAGACCTGTGTACATAGCATACTTGTGTATGGGGTAGGGAAATGTGTGTATGCATAGTGTACACTTTATTTTGTAGGTACAGATTTTATTTGTGTATGCATAAATATGTATGTACACATACTTTCTTTTTCTGATTGAATTTTTCTCGCTGTCTCTCGTATTATTTTGTTTCAAGTGTTGTATTTATTCAATACATTTCTGCAGCATACTGTTGTCATTTGTAAAAGGGGGCAGGACCCCTGTCAAACTTTTTTAGCCTTTAGTCCTGTCTCCTCTTTTTCAATGAGAAAATAAAATAAAAGTTGATTGATTTATTGATTGTTTGATTATCCTTCTTGCCAGCGAACACCACAGTGCTTGCACAACCCTTAGCATCATTTGCTCAGTGAAGCACCTATGCAGCAAGAACTTACTGCGCAAAGCGCTGCTAGCGATGGAGGGGGACAAACAAAACTACATTGACATGACAGGTGCAACACACCTAGCGTACTCGTGGGAGGAGGAGCATACCTCTACAGTTGCAAACTGTCTCGCTCAGGGGAAGTTTTGAGCAGCAGAGCGTTACCAAAGATAAAGTGCTGATAGCTCTGACAGCTTGCTGTCGCGACCAAAAGCCAGAGGCGAGGCGGTGCCAGGACAAGCTCGTTGACAAAGCTGTCGCGACTGAGTGCTGGTGAGAGCATTGTGAGTGCTGGTATGGTATTTATTACACCATGGCCACTCGGATGCGAGCCCAACAATGCATGCCTGAAATGCATTTTGGCTGCCATCACTTCTGCAAGGGGCGTCGTCATACCTTCATTCAAAGGAGGTTGGCTAAGTTCACATTTTTCCACTGTGAGAAGGGTTTCCTTGATGAGGTTGGCAGTTAAACGGGCAGTGGAAATAAACATTCTACATATTTCTCTCCCGACACTCCTACTCTTCCCTGCTGCCTTGAGGGCTTCAGGCCGGCGACAAGGGTTAGGTTGTGAAGAAACCTTGTTTTTGTTCTGTTGTATAAGGATGTTCGATTGGTAGTACCTGCATGACTTGGTTATGTAGCATTGAATTGTTCTCCAGTGCATATCAACACGTGTGTGCCATTCCTTCTTGCATAAATTTGCTGGTGTAGCACTGCCCAACTTGAAGGCTTCTTTATTTAGGTGTTGCACTTATATGTTCAAGCCAAGTGCACTGTTCTCTTTCCTCTCAAAAAAAGTTTGCACTACCTTTCAGCCACAAGCTGGCTTAAAAAATTATCTATTAGGTAGCCTAGGCAAGATTATGCTGGTCTGTGTTGCATGAGTACTTGACAGTCACTGCCTCTCCTTTGCCATGCAGGAGCCCAAAAAGGAAGCATCATGTGTAGGGTCAGGAAACACCGAGCCAGCAGTGGAATCTGGTGCGACGTGCATGAAGAGCATTGACACGATTGTGCTGCGTCAGAACCACATCAAGCCGTTGTTCTTCTCGCCTTACCCACAGGTAGGTATGATGTTGAGGGGGAGAATCAAACGCAGCCCTGTGTTGGTTGTGGACTGCTGAAGTTTTGCCTAAAGATGGTGCTGTGCTTGCTATGGACACAGCGTTAATTCTGTAGCATTGTGAATGTATACCACTCTTGGACAGTTATGGGCACGTTAGCAGTAAAAAGTAACAGTGTTACAGTTACAGTTACTTAAGCCAGAAAAGTAACGATCTTGCAGTTACAATTACTGAGTTTACAAAAGTAACTTGTTACAGTTAGTCGTAAAAAGTAACCTTGTTACTCTTCCATTACTGTACAAGACTCAGCTACATGTGACAAACCAAATTACACAGTTTTTAATATTGAAAGGTATGAAGGTGTGCAGTCAGTCAAAATTGCTTGAGGGAAAATTCGAGATAAAAGGAACGGAAAGGGGCTCACTCAAAAGCCTAACACCAGCAGTAGTTGTGTAAGCCCCATTTTGCTGTAACAACTTTTTTATTGATTGTCAGGGAATATATGTCCAAAATTGATTGGGACAGCCTGGTGCCACAAAAAGACTGCTGCATGCTCTTAAACGAAATAGCAGCTCATCCTGAGACGCGATGCAGAGGATAGGCCCCTTCAAACCACATTGCCGCCGCCACTTTGGGAAGTGCTTTTTGAAAGTACCGCTGCTTTGAGAACTGAACTGTAACTTGTTGCAGTTACTGGCAAAAGTAACTGTACAAGACTAAGTGATACATCACAAGCCAAATTACACAGTGTTTTAGTAAAAAGGTATGAAGGCGTGCAGTCGGTCAAAATTGCTGGGGGGAAAATTCCAGATAAAAGGAATGGAAAGGGGCTCACCGCAAAGCCTAACACCAGCAATCGTTGTGTAAGCCCCATTTTGTTGTAACAACTTTTTTATTGATTGTCGGGAAATTTTTTTAATTTATTTACAAAATTCATTGGGACAGCCTGGTGCCATGCCGCACGCTCGTAAATGAAATAGCAGCTCATCCTGAGACACAATGCAGAGGATAGGCCCCTCGAAACCACATTGCTGCCGCCACTTTGGGAAGTGCTTTTTGAAAGTACCGCCGCTTTTAGAACTGAATGTGTATGAGGTAATGCAAATCACCTGTTTCTAGGCAGTTTTTGTGCAGATGGTCATGAAAAGATGGCTCGCCACGAAAAAAAAATTGAGGATGCTGGACCAGCCTCTGAACAACAGTGTCTTTCGTCACTTAGGCTAACCATACTGCTTTGTCGTGCACCTTTCACTGCATAGGGACAGGGGAACCCTTTGCCGCCATTTTGCGTTGCCAACCGGTAGGGCTTTGCTTGGCTTTGTAGGAAAAGCTCTTCATTTGCACTCTGAAAACATGCCAGCCCATTTAAAAAAAGAGAGAGGCGAAGAGATGTCTGTTTCCTCCACAGCATCGCGATACATTATTGAAGCGATACCTCGTAAACGTATTCCATTAGTGAGATACTAATATATTTTGCATACTTATCTCTATAAAGAGATAAAGATAGTTAAAAGTATTTATGAGCAACATCGCAATACTACCCAGCTGGGCTTTTTAGGAGTGTTGCTGCTGGATATCTTTTTGTAACGGTAATTCCAGTTACAGTTACTGTGTAAAAAGTAACAGTATTACAGCTACAAGTTCCTCTAAATTAAAAGTAACTAGTTACTGTTATAAGCTGCTGAAAAAGGTAACTAGTTACCAGTAACGTGGTACTAGTAACTAGTTACTGCTCAACACTGCTCTCGGACCACTTTTTTGAGAGGAGCACATGGCAACAAAAGAACATATGAAACTTTGGAAATTAAGGTATGGTATTCATTTGAGCACACTCGTGGCCTGAGGTGTACTCTTTCATGTTTTATTCAGATGGTCATGTAAAATGCGTAACACAAGTGGCAAAAGGTATCCTGAATTGTTAAAATGAAAAAGAAAAACTGTATATCACATCTGCAACAGCAATGAAAACATACTTTGTGCATAAGTGAAATGTTTATACAATACTGAAACAGTGCTTCAGTACAAGTAATTCTGTGTGTTCATTCAGCTGAAGTCTTTAGCTGTCACTGTGAAGAAGGAAGATGCATCATTCAGCATCCTTGAATGAAAGAGCTACTCACTGAAATCAACATTGAAATACGAACTTTAATATAACAAATTTTGATACAACGAAGTTCTCTATATAAAGAAGCCTTTGCCTTGCTACATGTTCATGTAACACCGTGCATATTTTACCTCCCTACAACAAAATATGTTGTATCTGCGATCTTTATCCCACTCTTCCTCTAATGCCGCAGAGGAAGACTGAGCTAGTGTGGGCCAAGACTGGGAGCACATATGCAAACAGCCTCATGCATTGTATTGCACACCTTGTGCACTCCACAGTCGGCGTGGTTCGGTTTTTCCGTCACTGGTGCCTTAGGTCAGTGCCTGGATGATTTGGCGTTTTCGTTATTGCCATGTGCTGGGTGACAACTATGCAAAGCAGTAAAAGCGGTTCTAGTAAATGCAGTGGGCTTTCACTTATTTTGAAGTACCGTATTTACTTGAATCTAAGGCTCCCCTTTTTGCTGAAAAACAGGTCCAAAAATTGTGTGTGTGTTAGAATCGAGTGCGAATGAACGAGACTTACCATATCGCCATCGGCATCAAAATGGCCGCTTCCTAAGTGCTTCGGGTGCTGTCGAACGGTCACCGCTGAAAAAACGAACTAGTGGTGCTGTGATCTTTCGCGCGCATAGTTTTCTGTAGTTTATATATCACCCGCCCGTCGCGCATGTAATCAACGTCACGATGCCCATGATACCTAGGCCGATGATACTCGCCGGCCGCTTGGCGTCTTACGGCAAACCAAAGTCCGCTAGGTCGCTGATGCATCTCCGAGACATGCCAGCCCATTTAAAAAAGAGAGAGGCGAAGAGATGTCTGTTTCCTCCACAGCATCGCGATACATTATTGAAGCGATACCTCGTAAACGTATTCCATTAGTGAGATACTAATACATTTTGCAAACTTATCTCTATAAAGAGATAAAGATAGTTAAAAGTATTTATGAGCAACATCGCAATACTACCCAGCTGGGCTTTTTAGGAGTGTTGCTGCTGGATACCTTTTTGTAACGGTAATTCCATTTACAGTTACTGTGTAAAAAGTAACTGTGTTACAGCTACAAGCTCCTCTAAATTAAAAGTAACTAGTTACTGTTATAAGCTGCTGAAAAAAGTAACTAGTTACCAGTAATGTGCTACTAGTAACTAGTTACTGCTCAACACTGCTCTCGGACCACTTTTTTGACAGGAGCACATGGCAACAAAAGAACTAACATATGAAACTTTGGAACTTAAGGTATGGTATTCATTTGAGCACACTCGTGGCTGAGGTGTACTCTTTCGTGTTTTATTCAGATGGTCATGTAAAATGCGTAACACAAGTGGCAAAAGGTATCCTGAATTGTTAAAATGAAAAAGAAAAACTGTATTATCACATCTGCAACAGCAATGAAAACATACTTTGTGCATAAGTGAAATGTTTATACAATACTGAAACAGTGCTTCAGTACAAGTAATTCTGTGTGTTCATTCAGCTGAAGTCTTTAGCTGTCACTGCGAAGAAGGAAGATGCATCATTCAGCATCCTTGAATGAGGGACTACTCACTGAAATCAACATTGAAATAGAAACTTTAATATAACAAATTTTGATACAACGATGTTCTCTATATAAAGAATCCTTTGTCTTGCTACATGTTCATGTAGCACCGTGCATATTTTACCTCCCTAAAACAAAATATGTTGTATCTGCGATCTTTATCCCGCTCTTCCACTAATGCCGCAGAGGAAGACTGAGCTAGTGTGGGCCAAGACTGAGAGCACATATGCAAACAGCCTCATGCATTGTATTGCACACCTTGTGCGCTCCACAGTCGGCGTGGTTCGGTTTTTCGTCACTGGTGCCTTAGGTCAGTGCCTGGATGATTTGGTGTTTTCGTTATTGCCATGTGCTGGGTGACAACTATGCAAAGCAGTAAAAGCGGTTCTAGTAAATGCAGTGGGCTTTCACTTATTTTGAAGTACCATATTTACTTGAATCTAAGGCCCCTCTTTTTTCTGATAAAACAGGTCCAAAAATTGTGTGTGTGTTAGAATCGAGTGCGAATGAACGAGACTGTTACCATATCGCCATCGGCATCAAAATGGCCGCTTCCTAAGTGCTTCGGGTGCTGTCGAACGGTCACCGCCAAAAAAACAAACTAGTGGTGCTGTGATCTCTCGCGCGCATAGTTTCTGTAGTTTATATATCACCGCCGGTCCCGCATGTGACAACGTCACGATGCACATGATACCTAGGCCGATGATACTCGCCGTGCCGGCTTGGCCGTCTTACGGCCAACCAAAGTCGCTATGTCGCTGATGCAATCTCCGAGACGCCCAGCTGCACCAGCTTTTGATAGCGTTTGCGGGTGGCCATAACAGAATAGATGTTTCCCACCACCGCACGTAAAACGGCTCGTCATCGCATTTCTCTCTCATATCCGTTCTGAGCCTCAGCTTCTCGGTCGTGTTCACTGCTTGACATCCGAGACTGCCGCGATTAAATTGCGGAGACCCCGCCCCAAATGCTTAAGCTTATCTGCACCAGCCTGTGCAACACACATGGCACCATGTGGCAGCGGGCGTAGGGGAACTGTGATAGCACGGAGGAATGCAGCATTGCGAGTAAATGATGTTACCGCCGCTTGCATGCGGCTATGCCCGCGAACATGCTGCAATTTATCAGGATGTGGGAGTGATGAATCAGCGCGCCGAATGTCTTTGAGACGCCACGGATCAAGTGAAATGGGAAAGCCACAGCATGGTCATTTGCGGGACTGCAGGGGTTCAAAATTGGCAGTGTGTTTATTATGTGAGGGCATTCATTTCATGAATACGGCATTTGTTTCTATGAATGTGGGAAGGTTGATAACTAAGGACTTTTTTTGGTGTCATGAAAAATGAGTGTGCGTTACAATCCATGTATTATTTTTTTCTTTTTGTCGCCGGAAACAGCTGCACATTACAATCGAGGGCACGGTAGAATCAAGCAAATATGGCATATCGTGATTGTTCAATGGGAACGCATGTCTCCAATGAAAATTGTGTACTTGCATGCAATCCTGATTGGCGAGAAAAAAAAGACTTCCTGCCTCTTTTTGGGCTTTCTTTCCATGATTAGTGCCTAGAAAAAGGCTATTCTCTACTGTATGAAGAATAGAATACATTCTATGTGAAAGCAATCGGAACTAATGGGTGACTTAGCACAAGTTTGCTGCTGAGTGCCCTGCTGGAACATGTCTCAAGTAGCTGACTTTTTGAAATATTTTTTGCTTGTCATGCTTGTCTCCCACACAGTTAATTTCGTAAAATTATATGGGCATTCTGCAATAAAGGCTACCAAGGCTTCTGTAGAACCTTTGCATCGTGGCAACTAAAATTTGCTACTCTGTACCGGGTCTTGCTATCACCTTCAAACAAATGCGTGCGTGTCTCAAAACAGGAAATGCTGCCACGTTCAACTGAGGTGCTGTAATTCAGGTTGTTTACGAGCTTTCAGGCAATTTCAGATGAATGCTCTTTTCATTTGTTTATTTTTGTGGCATGTTATGGCTTTCAGTGTTGCATGTTCATTAGACTAAGTTGTATCGCTACGTGGTTCAGTGAACGCAATATCAGTGTCGCGCTCGCAGTCTGGCAAATGCACAACGTGCGGTGGCAGAATGAGCACAATAGCTCTATGAGTTATTACCACGTACCACGATAGATTGTGCCAGTGTTTGTCTGGGCTTTATACATGCCGTACGGCTGCTGTGATGAGGCCTTAAACAGAGTGTTATCAGGTCTTTGTCACCAGATATGTGGTTCAACAAAAAAATTTTCTTTACATTAACGAGATCACTTTTCTTAGTACCGCTGTATTTTCTAGCATCCTAGTGGCAAATTCATGTTTAAAAAATTCTTGTGCAACAGTACTTTGCACAAGGAGCTGCATTTCAATTTAATGAAATTTTGATATACTGAAGCAAATTGTAGGTTTTAGCAACTTCGTTATCTTGAGGTTTATTTGTAATCCATTGTGCCACTCATATGCTGCAGCTTGTAAACTTTATGTAGCCATGCATATGTATTGTGAAATGCCATTGGCGTTCTATGCCAATCCATGGTGTGCCACTATCCCATATTAGAGGTAGAGGCAGAGCAGGGTCAGTTGCACTTTCTATACTATTTCTTTCATAGCAGGTGACATGGGCTTGGATGGCAAGTGGCGTTTAGCTTTGCATCATCCTACTTTCTGGCTTTCTGGCAAGGTGCTTGCGGGATACTGGAATTCCTTCAAGGTCTACAGTCGATGACCAATAATTCAGACTCCTTGGTGAATGTCAATAAGTGTGAATTATTAAACGTCCCAAATAATGAATGTATAAAAAAGCCATTTTTTGTGTTTTAAGGACCCTGGGCCAGGACAGAGGGGGTGGTGCATTGCTGCATGCATTTCCGCTTATGTAGGGCCAAATCCACATGTGTTTCTGCTATTTTACAATGATACAGAGTGTTGGCTCCAAAGCACACGGCACATAATCAGAGTCGTAGTTGCTCTTCAACAGTTTGAGAACTTGCACAGTTATTTCATAGTCATCCAGTTCAGCACAAAATGACATCCTTCTATGATGTTTACAATGTCTTTAAGTGTAATGTTGGCAGCTTCTCGCTGCCAAATGTAAATGCAGCATGACAGAAGCAGTTGCCGATTATGTCTGCTCACAATGGCTTCAAGGTGTCAGCAGACATGCTTGATTTTCAGTGTCGTGTACATGCCTCATTTCTTCGTCGTGGGTGCGGTCTTCAGGGTGGACTGCAAGGCCACAGTTCATGCCACTAGACATGGCCTGTCACTTAACGTCACGAGAAAGAGATGTTGGAGCGCTGGCAGGCATTGTGGACACGACCAGCCGTGACCACTTTTACTCGTAACCGCGAATCATGCGCGGGGTCCCAGAACAGAATGCGGTGATCACACTGACGTGACTTGCCTCCTGAAATTCATACAAGGACATTGAATTATATTAGGCGTAATGCCAGGACTGAAACTAGGGCTTAGAGATCAGTTTTATTTTCAATCTCTGAGGCCATACTTGAGGTCTTATCGAGGTGCTAGAGGGGATAATGGGGACTGATTCAGCATGCTTGACAGCCTCTAACAGAGCCCAGATTATCGAATGTAGAGCTGTAATGTGACGAATGAGTTCTCCAGATACCCGAAAAGTGGAGTAATGTTTATGAAAGGGAAAAATTTAGTGTCCACCTGTTTGAATGATAAAGCTACGAGGAAATCCAAATGAATTCCTCAGAAATGAAAGCTTCTTAATTGACAAAAATTTTCCCTGGCCTGTCTGGGGCACTTGCTCTGCCAGTCGAGCTGACTAGGAGGCTAGGAAGGCACTGTGGGCAGAACGACCACCTTCATAGCTCACTGGGTAGTGAGCTATGAAGGTGGTTGGATGCATTATGCTGTAGGTTTTGTGCTTACAGAAGGAAGGCATGTTTTCTCACCCACTTTATTTCTTACTCTTTTTTCATTATTACTATACCACTTTAAAATTTAATAACTGCTATAATTTTCGCTATGCTTTCCTTGGCTTCATTGTCTGTTGGCTTTGTTAGGTTGTTTCTGACAAATAAACAGCTCTTGACCCATTCCATTCTTTCATTATTTCATAGCTTGGGCCTTGTTCCGGCAGACTTACTGCAATGGTTTATTGGGCAGCAGCCATCACATCATGAGATCACTTTCTTTTGAGTAGGAATCATGTTCAGCAGAACGGATGATCCTTACTCAAAAAAGGAATTACTAGCCTAGCTTATTAGCATGAATGTGCATACTGAGGAAAACCGAGCAGAGGAAGGAAAAACTCGCAGGCTTTTTCAGAGGACGCTATACAGCAGCAGAGTAAGCTAGATTTTGCTGTGTACTCTCTTATTGTTCTCCTTCAGTCTCATTCTATTCCTGTTTCACCCCCTCCCCTGTGTTCCTCTTCCACTGTCTGCCTTTTCTGCTTCCTCTGCTCTTCTTCATCGTCATCCAGTTTTTCTCTTCGTTGTCACCCTCTTACCCAGACAATGAAGAGGCGTCCAGCGTATGTCCTCAGTACATCTCCTTGAGAACATTTGAATCTACTGGGTACATTCTCAACTGGTCCTAAAGGGGTTCTAGAAAGATTGTCGTGTCCAGCCCCAGGACATGCCTGGAACATCCTCAAATGGTCCGCTAGGATACTTTTGAGAACATTTTCCGGATTTGTTGGGGATTTTCTAGAACATACTCAGATGGTCCTCTGATATTTCTGGGACATCTTGAATACCAGATAGGGTATCCACTGATCGCTTGACGCTTCGTGTTAATATCAACAAGGTTATGCATGTGCAGCAGAGTCATGGCATCTGCTAAAGCACAGACGAATACAACCAGTTTCTAGATAACAGTTTATTTTGATGCCAGAGATGGTTCTCCTTGACAAGCCCAAACAATAATCCTTCAAATAATGTTCACTTTCTGGGAATTTTGGTGAGGTTCTCAGGGAAGAACTGCAGTATGTGATCTCCGAAAAAGTCCGACTGCAGGTATTTCTAGTAAGCCTAAAAGAAAGCAAGATGGTGATCATAAGTAATGCATGACAGTTCTTTTTTAAGGATACTAAATGTGTTGCAAGCACAAAATAGTACTTCTGAGGTGCACTCTGTCCCTTTCAATATAGCGAAATATAAAGTTGTCTATGAGCATAAGTCCACCTGTTCAAGCCCCTTGACACTTTCAGTGCAAAATTTATAAGACCAGACAAATATATTTGAGTGATGACCCCATTTTTTAATTTGCTCAGTTTTGTGCACACACGTGCTTGCAAAATTAGGACAAATGTAGGAAACATAGATCTCACTTCAACCTAATGTAATAGTTATATCGCCTGCTGTGGCCAACTCTGTGGCAAGCTTCATTGATCTTATGCTTGGCAAGGGTCCAGTACCATCTTTTCACTTGATTGCATGTCTGCCACGCGTGACACATCAAAGTCTTGCAAGTCCAGATGTTGGGTGCAATAGAAACACTGTCATTTAAAGGTAAAATATTGTACAGGTTTATGCAGTAAGCTCACGGGGGAATAAGGTTGAAATCTGGATCAATTTGTATGAAATGCTGAAAGTATGAAGCAGTGAAAAGAAAGTGGCATGCACAATAACTACCAGTCGTCGTGTATGCCACCTCTCACCTCAGTGTTTCGTTTTTTGACAGGGCCATACTTTCAGTTCACATGAGTATGCAAGATGCCACACAGGGTATAAAACGTCTTGCAAGGATTTGACCTTAGTTTTGTCTTAGCAACCTTCATGCAACAGGCCTCAGGCAGGTTTGAGTTGTCCAACAGGCATTGACTCCGATAATTTCATGATTCACTTTATACTTTTTCATACAGTTCTAATCTCTTCATTTTTACACCTGTTTCACTGTGCTCAAGGGCAAGCTTCTGAAATTAAAAAAAATGCAAATTACAAGTTACACAAATTAAATTACAAATCATAAGCAAAGATACAAGTAACAGTCCTCAGCAATATTTTGCCATAGTCTAAATATGAAACATACTTGCACTTTGAGATATGAAAGCCTTAAGCCTTGGGCCACAGTTCTTGTTTGTCTCTAGAGTGGTGCAGCCACAATTTTATGATAGCCTCGACATTGCTGTTCTCTGGGCCAAAAAATTCAACATTGCAGCCTCTGAAAGAGAATTTGACAACATAGTAAGCATACTTAATATATACCATGTCACAATTGCCATTAGCTATTTAAATTACTTCCTCGGATACATGGCTCCACAAGTTCTGATGCTCTAAAACTTGGCAGGTCTTAGGAGTTTCAAATTTCAGCCATGAACAAAAAGCTCCTTTCGGTTAGGTGACCAGATTATTAAGTTCTTAAACTAGTATAATAGCTTCCCATTCAGACGTCATAAGCAGAATATTTTCTTCAGGCTATTTTGGGCTCTGATCTATTCATCTAATCAATAAAGTGCCTTACTTGCATGCCTAGTCAAGAAGTGCTTTACTTGTGTCAGCAACTTTCAGTGCAGCAAAACCTTTCTTGTCTTTGTGGATAGGCAAGCTAACTGCACTGCAACTTCTTGGTTCGGGAGAACACCCCGGATGTGCCATGTTGCTGCAGGTCCATGTTTCTGTTAAAAAGGCCCAACTGTTGGTGTATCTGTAAAATGTGCTTTGCATCAAGTCCATTTTATAAATCAGGTGTAAAATTAAAGAGGAAAAGAAATCAAATGAGGCATGTGCATGGTTTAACTTGTAGAAATTATGGCCTCAAAATTTTAAGATTCTGTAATACCCTCGAATGGTTTCAGAACTACACCTTCTTTAGTGGTGCTGACGGGTGAAGGGCCAGCAATTGGTGATGCTATTACACATCTGCATCACAGCAGCAAGCTGGCTGCCGTAATGTTAAAGTCGTAGTAATATTGTTTGCAAGATTTCTAAGGCCTGATGTTCAAATCTTACAAAATCTTACAGCTTCAGATTAACTTCAAAATTAATTTATAGATATGGTCACATATCATTTTACTCATCATCATCATCATCATCCTATTTTAGGTTCCCTCCAGGACGAAGGCCTCTCCCAACGATTTGCTATCCACCCTATCCTGAGCGAGTTGGTTCCACTTTATGCCCACATACTATTTAATTTCATCACTCCATCTAACCTTTTGCCTGCCTCTGTTGCGCTTTCCGTCTCTTGGTATCCATTCCATTGCTCTTACTGTCCATCTCTTGTCTTTCCTCCTCATGACATGTCCTGTCCAGGTCCACATCTTTCTTTTAATTGATATGATATCAGCTACTTCTGTCTGTTCTTGACCCATTCCACTCGTTTTTTATCTGTTAGCGCACTACACCTATCATTTTTCTTTCCATTGCATGTTGCATACTCCTTAGTTTCATCTCTACTTTTTTCGTTATCCTCCATGTTTCTGCACCATATGTTAGTACTGCGAAAGTGCAGTGATTGAATACTTTTCGCTTTAGTGACAGCGGCAAGTTTCCAGTCATGATTTTGGAATGTCTTCGAATGCGCTCCAGCCCATCCTTATTCTACGGAGAATTTCTTTTTCATGGGCAGGTGTTTCTGTTAATGACTGTCCCAGGTATACGTATTTGTTCACACATTCTAAGGGTTCACTGTTAATTTGAAATTACTGTTCTTTAGCTAGGCTATTGAGCATAACTTTGGTCTTTTGCCTATTCATTTTTTTGTCCAATTATAATACTTTCCTGCTTTAGGTCATCAGTCATGTTTTGTAGTTCGTCTCCATCATTGCTAAAAGCACAATGTCGTCTGCAAATCTTGAAGGGGCACTGACACCAAAATTTTGCTGCTAAGGTAGCCTGTGGGATCAATTTTCGTGGACATGCACATGTCATCTACCAAATGTCAATGGTGCAACACAGTGCTGGAGGTGAGGTAACTTAAATGAATATTGAAGTTATCATGTGCAGTCGAGTGCTATACTGGCATACATCAGGACTATCAACAATAGCAAAGGTGACCTGAAGGGGACCCCCAACTTCCCCGACGCCACCACGGCAGCCGAGCTCCGAACAGTGCAGCTAGCAATGATGACATCATAGCCACATTGCCTATTCACTGCGCCTGCATTAGTAGACTGCCGGCGATGCCAGACCACAAGAAAATAGTTGCTACCCAACAACGACAGCAACAGAGACAACAACGTGCAGGACGTGTGACAGGCGAAAGAAAACAAGCACGTGTCGGGTTTCCTGCGGAAGTGCGTTACAGTTATATGTGCTCACGTGGTCAAACTCGTTTACTCCATTGCGAGCACTAGATGGCGCCAGTTGCACGGGGTGCCTTGTCATTTTTGGAGCTCTCACAAAGCCAAAACTGAAACTAGTGGGTAATAAACAGGCCGTAAATAATTATCTAACAGACGCTGGAGCAGTTGATGTGCCGTGTTATGGCTAACAGATCCTCAGCTACGTATTGCAGCAAAAAAACATCAGACGAAAATTTAGGCCGTCAGCGCCCCTTTAAATTGCTGAGATATTCTCCGTCTATTTCAATTACCTTTTCTTCGCAGTCTAGATGTTTAAACACTTCCTCTAAATATCCAGTGAGTAGCATCAGGGAGATCGTATCTCCTTGTCTGACACCTCTCCATTTTACTAGCAGCCCACGTTAAAAAAAATGCAGTCACTGTGTTCCGCTCGTACTAACACACAAAGCTAAACTTGAAAACAAGAAGTCATAATATGCAATGAAACAAAAACACGAAGTGCAACTAGTAAAGCACTGCAAGAGTTCACGTAAAATATAGGCAGACGATACCAGGTAGCAAAGGGAACACTCTGGCAGGTATATCAGTCACCTGAACGCAAGTACACCACAGAAATTCCACTCTATTTATCCACAGTCATTTCCCCTTGATGCAACAGGCGACTACTGCAGTAGTATTAAAAGTACGAACAGCGCTAAAGCAATGATGAGCGAAGAACACACAGTGCTATGTGTGTTCATTGTACGTCCTTGTTTTTCAGGCTGTTGGCACTTAACTTCCTGTACGTCCAAATCTCCACCCATCACTCTATAACCCACGCCTGACAGGGATCAAACATTTGTGAGTACTTTGTCAGACGCGGGGCACTACACGCCGGTTGTATGATGCCATTGTACGTGCTGACAAGCTCCACACACTGCACCGACACAGCGTTTTCGATGCTGGCAAGGCATTTGTTTGCTGCCTCCCGCCATCATGAAAGCACAAAGTGACACAAACATTTTTAAGAAGTTGACTAGCACTCAAGAAAATTCCTGCTTGGCAGCGCCTAAACTTCACATGTGCTTGCGTTTGCTTTGTTTGGCGCCATGTTTTCGAGGCAAGTGTAGGCTCGGGCTTGGCTTGACTGCTGTGCTTGACCCGCTTCACAGTCTTGGTCACAGGGTTACCAGAGACGAGAAAACTGTGCACGATGGTCGTTATATATTTCAACATACCATCTTCTTCTTCTTTCTTTTTGCCAAGCAATCAAGCTGTGCCAAACTGTTAAATTATATTTGTGTACCAGAGTTCCATCAGCAACTACCATGCGATGTAGTCTTCCTGAGATTTAAAAGAAATGAAAAAAAAGGCCGTGAGTATTGTACGTGTATCATAACTGTCACTTTTTGATGATTATTAGCTGCCTGGAGAACAGCATCACCGAAGGTGTGGATACCAAGCCACTGTTTATCTGGAGAATTCCTTTTTTTGGGGGGAGGTATCAATCCCTAGCTGAGACAGCATGGAAATATTGACGGCACGGTGTCTAGTTACAAGACAGGCTGTGTTGGTTTGTCAAAGTCTTCGCCACCAAGCTCGCTTTAATATCGCCGCATTATGTGACTGTCCAAGAAAGTGCTTCTCATAAACATAGTCACGGCACATGAGCCCTTGGTCTTTCCTTGGTGTTGCACGAGGGCACACCTCCAATTTCACCAAGCCACTGGGAATTTTGAAAGTAATCAGCTCCACCTTGCAGGATGAGCCAATGTTAAGGTTTGGCATAGGACATTTCCACCTCAAAAAGGGCACTGATGGAAATCCTAGGCAGTGCATGCCTTTGTTGCAACACGAAAAGTGCACGCTAAGTTTGAGGAGCCGGCCCCGCAGCATGATGCGGAAGCCTGTGAGAGTTCTAGAGCCAGCTGATTACAAAGAATACGTGGCAGCCTTCACGGCCTTTCTTCCCAAGGCTATTTACTCATGTGTGCTCACAACCGACCAGCGAGTGACTTCCAGCGGCATGCGTCGTCTGCTCTGGAGTTACTGCAAGCAGCTCGTTCCAAGTACTGTACAGCATGTAATTAAGTCAGTAATTATTACTAACTGCACCTAAAATGTCTGCCACCCCTATTTATTGATGCTACAGACTGAAAACTCGGGTAATCTGCAATATATGAGACAGTAATGCGATTATTATGTGTCCTGCCCATAGTATGACATGGTAAATGATGGCAGCAGGCCAGAAGAGTCATCTGTCATGATGCGCAGAAAACTCAACTCCCTCCTCGCCCAAGCGTTACATTAACGGGCCGCCGTCGCGCGCTGCCCTGGCATAGGAGTTTCCTCAAATACTTCTTTCTCTGTGACATAGGCACACTCATTCATTGTGCTTGTTTGAGGCATACGTAGCCTCAGAGTGCCTTCAAAACTACATACATTGTGCTTGCATGTAGTCATCATGGAGCAGAAACAGTCCAAGGTCTTAGTCGTAACTATTAGTGCCCTTGGATAGTTCTTTCGTGAACTCTTTCATGGGATTTCCCATCCACTTGGAAGTGATGTACTTGTCTTAAAGAAACCCAGGTGGTTGAAATAGAAATTTCCAAAGCCATTTGCTACTATATCTCTGATAATCATATCATGGGTTTGGGACATAAAACACCAGAAAAAAATCAACTGATGTAGTCGTATGTGCCCATTGTTGGCAGCATCAAGACATCATCATGCAAGGTGGAGGCTGGAGGCTGCAGCACCGTTAGCTGCAAACTGCTAATCTAAAGCTACTGTTTGGGTCATATCACTGAGTTGTATATGGGTGCCACTACATTGAGAGTGTGGTTCTATTGCTGCTATCACTATTATGTCATCATGAATGAGCAGTTGAATGCTGCAGCTGAAATGTGTTCCAAAGTTGTCAGTCGATTCACTTTTGGTTGCCTGTAATAGTAAAACCGCAAGCGAGAGAGCAATACCTTGGGTGAGAGAGAATCCCAGAAATTTATACGGGCTCGCTCTGGCTAGGTCGTGGACCATAAGTAGTGGAGCTGCTGGAGAGGAAAAAAAGGGAGTCGTCGTTTTTGTAATACTTTGCAACTAAGCATATTGACTGCTTTTATTTGAGGATGTTGCTCTTTAAGCCATCAAACAACTTCTCAGTACTATACGTAAAGTCTCGAGCCTTCAGGCCCATGCACCAAACACCTAGAATGTGGGCTTGTGCAGCACGGAATTCATGCTAGCAATTGGTACTGCTCTTGTCTCTCCGGCTGATAAAAAAGGCAACTTGTAAAGCCTGTCGCCTCCTGCCTGCAGTCATGGCTTGGCTATGCAGTGAGGCACCCGGTAGTGGAGAATCACTATTGGGCTTTGGCGAAAATGAGGCTAACATCAAATTTATCTTTCTCATTTCATTGTGTTTATTTTAGTTTATTATGTAACTCCATAAGATATTGAAAAAAGCTTGCCAGGAGGTCCGGCAATGGTCTTACCCACTTATAGCAATATCAGTTTTAAATGTACAGTTGAACCCCTCAAAAACCAAATCCACGAGAAAAACAAAAAAAAAATTCGCTGTTATGAGAATTTCATTGTTGTCAAAATAAGGCAGTGCAAGGGGAAAATTACTGAAAAGCGAAGCATTGCTGTAAATATCTTGTTAGCCTGCTTTGGTGAGCTCTGGACTATTCAGAGCCTCATTGCCAACAGAAATTTTAGTAAATTGTAGTTGGGATGAGTCCATGATTGAGTCTCCATGTGTAGATTGGCATGTATAACTTTTATTCACATAGGGTCACCATATTTCATGAATCTTGCTTGCTTACAGCCGCAGACCTTGGACATGCAGAGGGGACCCCACGCAGCTATCTTTAGAGTGAAAAATGACTTTCCTGTGATGAGACCTAGATAATAAAAGTGATGCTTCACCATGTGAACTTAATTGAAGGCAGATACAAGGCACAGAGATTGAGTCGAATGGAAAGCAAACCACTGCAAGCTCACCGCTCGTGGTTCCATCCATAAAGAAAGCTCCATCACCATGTTGAGATGGCGACAACACTGCATCTAATCATTCTGATGGGGTCTTCTTACTAATGTTGCCAATGTGGTTTCGGTTTCGTACTCGATTCAGGGGCGTAGGCAGCTTTCCAAAGGAAGGCATGGGCAGTAGGTTTCGAGTAAATATGCCAACTACACTCCACAAGTCGCGGTGTGGCTGACAGAGATTCCGATTGCAGCAAGAATGCAGGATGCCGCATATTGAGCTGTATGGAGGCGTATGCGATTATGACAGCCAATGAACCTACTGGTAGAACTTATCACGACAATCTGTCTATTTGACGTCAGTGCGCGTTTGTTTGCCGTTTGCTGTGCATCCGAGCTAACGTCTTAAAAATGCGCACTTCATGACGCGCTGTTGTGGGACAAGCCCGGCCGCACTTCAATGCACGCTACTAAGCTGCACACCATGGTTGTTTGCACTATGCGTAAATAATGTGAACTCGCAATATTTTTTCATTCACCATGCGCATACTGTGGCGATGAACAACAGAGGTACTGTAGAAGCAACAGGATCAGTCAACAACCAAGTTGGTGGCCATGATGTTTTCGATATGGCGATGCCCATGCAAGCGTTCTGTGGTGTTATTTTGCGAAAGTGGCTCGTTCAAATAAAAAGATGCATGACACCCTGTGCAGCAGTTCCCGGCACCCGTTTTCGCGTGGCAAAGGCAGCTCCGTCCCTGCCGCCGAAATGTTTGATTGAATCGAATGTTGAGGTACAGGCCTGTCGTCTGCTGCAGGGCTTGTTTTAGACGTATTTGTTTTTGATAACCTGCTTGGGCTCGCTACAGCTATCGTGGCTATGCTACAAAACCTGTGTGCCGGTGTGTAAAACCAGACATGTTATTTATTTATATTATGCATCCGCACATTGCTGACACAAACAATGCGATCAACCTGCGTGTACATACAGTCTGCATCTTACAATCTGTAAAAAGAAAAAGTAAATGTAGAAACAAGCCATCATCGTGCACATATTCAGAAAAAATATCATTTTGTCACTTTCACAAAATTACTTCAGTGATTTCTTGGCTATGCATGTCTGCGATATCAACAATCATCATCAGACTGATGCCATCGTCAGCATGCGTTATTTGGCAGGTGCGAGGCTGCACCAACATGCTGCACCCACACACTGGAAGGTTCAAAGGTGCACAGCACCACGGCGGCAGCTTAGCTGCACCTTGCCACAAATGTGGACAGCTGTGCAGTGGGCACCGCTGTACTGTGAGGAATCGAAAACAGTGATGCAGGACACTGCAAAAAGGTGCAGAAGTTGCAGGGAAGCTTGGTTGAATCAAATAAACCTTTGGCGGAAGGTGCATTTAAGTAGGTTCCTCGGCCTTAGTTGGAGTCACCATGAGGTCTAACAGTCTGGCAAATTTCATTATAGCGGGATTGCACTGTTGTGGCGTTTCGCTACCGCGAGATATAAAATTAATTGAATCGTATGGGCTTTGCCGGAGGATTGCAAAATCTTTTGTCGTTGTATTTCGTTATTGAGAAGTTAGACCAAATATCAGTTATAACAACATATTGGTTATAACGGTGGTGAGCTGCTGCACCATCAACTTCTGTTTTCTGTGGTGAACTGACCCTCTTACAACAATGCCCCCATGCACGATTATTGGTGATGGAAGTGAAGTGTGGTGGCTGTGTGTGCCCTGTGTTAGTGCCAAGAGGTGATGGAATGTGAAATCTGAAAAGAGAAAGTCTGCCCGCTGCACAGTTGCTGTTATTCCCCACAAAAAGTTGTCCCTCCATCATACATTAGAAACCAGTCTTTCCTCCAGGCTGGTTCCTAATGGCCCAGGCGGGTAGAGGAGCACACACCTGGTGCTCGGTTGTACACATGCACTTATCTCGTAAGGTGGCCCCATAAGGATGTGGCAGGTCTTCTGGGCACACGTTACGCACCATGGCTTTGGTGAAATAGTTGAGCGTCCACCACTGCTATGGATGGCAGGGAGGCATCTGCCACTGCCACCGGGTACCTACTGGTAAAATAGGAACAAGTGCACTTCCAGCCCGGTGCTCAGCAGAAGAGAGGTACTGTACTCTTGGGAGGTCACGAACCCTTGTGGGAAGTGGGTAGCATGGGACCAGCTGACCTAAAAATAAGGTCACCCAATTTTTTTCCCCCTGTCCCTCTCCCATTCGGCCACCCCACCCCCCTAGATATGAGTTGCACTATAAAAAAGTACCACGTTTACTCACGTAATGAACCCTCTTTTTTCCTGAAAAACAAGCAAAGTTCGGTGGTGCATCTATTGTGCGGGGTAAATTTCACAAAAGCTTTTTTGGGCGAGCAAGGCATTTAGTGTACAATAAAGATGGCACTGCGACCAACAGTAATGCTTAGAGCTAAGTGTGTGAAGAAATTTTAATTAAGAAAAACACAGTAAAAAAGAGCTATGGCATGGATACCGTGTCACTTGGCTCCCTCTGTGACAGCCTTTTGTGGTGAAAGCGTTCCAGTGGGATGGTCTTTCGCTTCCATGGTTAACCCACAGCGACGAAAAGCCGGAAGGCTGGCAACGATGTCGAATGGTCAACAGCGAAAAAACAAACTAGCGGCAAGCAGTGGTCTTTGCGGCCCCTTGAGTTTCTGTAGCTTCTTTGTCGCCACAGGTCCCGCCCATAGTGATACCATGGCACACGTGATGCCTAGGCCAGTGATCCTCATCATGCCAGCTTAGGTGCCTTGCAGCCAGTGATATAGTTTCCTAAAAACATTAGCACTAGAGCGAACTCTGGTGTTGCAGTCATTCCGCTACCACGGGAACGATTGGCATTGCTATCATCTGCAAATGAGATTTTCTTGTTCCGTATGATAGCGAACGCCATCTAGTGTCATTTGAGGAATGAATGTCATTAGATACAAAGGATGGTAAACCTTCTCATGTGACAGCGATGTTAGACTCGCATTTACTAATGTTGTTTACTGATGAGGTGCCATGCAATCTGCTTTGGTCTTGTGTTGGTTGATGGCAACAGATATTTGCAGTGGCGTTTTGCCTAGCTTCTATTTTCTGCTGCATCTTGCCAACCTTATCAATGCAGTTTTGCTGTTTTTCTTTCTTGTCTTTTGTAGCAGATGTGGCAGGTACTGTAGGTGTCGGGTCGTTTTCACGGCTAACATACATTGAAACTAATCATATCTGCCGCTTCCAGAAGAGTGCATAGTCGCCACAAAAAAGAAAGTCTGTCCGTAATGGCATGCATCTTTTCCGTTTTAGTTTCCTACGCATCAGCCACATCTGGCTGAGCATACAGTGAGCTGTGTTGCTTCGGCTGGAGAGCACAGTGTTCGAAAGGTTGAACGTTGTCATGATTTCATATCAGCAACTGCTCAAGGAAGTGTTGATGAGCTGCAATCTCTTGAAACCACCACCAATCCTTTTCACAGTGTTTTGGATTGTGTAAAGATTGACAACTGCAGTAGCAACACTTCAGCGGCAGGGGAAGTGAAGTGGCATATTGAACATTTGTGGCCTCTTGCTCATGCTTTCACATGCAGGCAGCTAGTCTCGGTAGAATTATTTTTGCTTACTCTCTTCTAAACCGCACTTTTCTTTCCCAACAAAAGCCATAAAAGTGTCTGTTCATAAGCACTGAGTACGAAACCAAAACACAGTGTTGACAACAATCTCCCATCTGATCTGTTAAATGCCAACCTATCAGAACATTGCCGCTGCAAATTGGCGGAGCACCATCTTCGAAGTGAGTTTGCGTGGGATTGTTTCAAGCCCATCTGTTGCCTGTGTGCATTGTATCTGTTACGAACTAAGTACAAAAGGTGATGCGCTTCTTTTATTATCAAGCTAATGTTCGAAGAAAAGTTTTTTCATATTGTACATGGTAGCACCGTGTCCTTGCATGCCCACAACCTGTGATGTGAGTAATGCAGTGTACGGCTGGATGTTGACTGGGATAATCTTTCACGGGCACAACAGGAAAATAGTAAGACCTCGTGGACAAGCTTGCATTATCAAAATTTTCTAAGTAACTGCACTTAAATGGCTTGCAGTTATGGCAAGTCACATGCGAGTGCACTGCTCTCATGTTTTGAAGGGCAGTGTAGATTTTTGTCACTTTGTATTCCTGGTATTTTTATCGCGTTCATGTCTGAAGTGTCCGTTGTATAAAAGTAGGAGGCTTAGAAAAGTGTTATAACCAATACATCATTGTAGCTGGTATAAGTGTGCTTGACTATATTTAGAAGATGCAACTACGATACCTTTTGTGCACTTGGAAACAATAGCACATCACTTTCAACAGCAAAAGTAACCTAAATTCAAACACGATTATGTGTGGTACTTGAACCCTCTTAAACCTTTACGGTAAAAAAGGCAACATTGCCATGGTTGCATTATATTGCTCAATTTCTGAGCATTTCTATTTTTAACTGTGAAAAAGCAACAAGTACCTGTGCACACACAAAAATTATTGCAATTTCTTCTGTTTGTAATGCTATATTTTGTCGTATATGGCCCATTTTTTAAGTCGCAAAGTTGTACGAAGTCGAGAGAATGAAGACTAGTCAAATCCATATAATACCTGCCATTTCCATGCTGGCAGAACCACCTTGTTTGCAATTTTAATATACGCTTGTGCTGCATTTCCCGCTGATATTTTCTAGGAAACTCTATGCGGCCAAGTCAAATCCATATAATACCTGCCATTTCCATGCTGGCAGAACCACCTTGTTTGCAATTTTAATATACGCTTGTGTCGCATTTCCCTCTGATATTTTCTAGGAAACTCTATGCGGCCATCCAAAGTTGCTATGTTGCCGATGCAATCTTGGAGACATCCATCTTCATCAGCATTTGGTAGTTTTTACGAGTGGCTGTAATGGGAGTATAGGTGTTTCCCACCACTGCATGCAAAATGGCACACCGTTGTATTTCTACCTCATATCTGTGCTGAGGCTCTCATTCGTGCACATGAAGCATAGAAATCGCATCATAGAAAGCTTGGAAACGCTGCTTACACTTAGCTGCGCCAGCCTGTGCAGCACCCATGGCAGCATGCTGCAGCAAGCCAGGCGAGGGAGCTATGATAGCACTAGTGAGTGCAGCAGTGCGAGTAAATGATGTTACCGCTGCTTGCATATGGCTACGTGCGGCAACATGCTGCGGTTTTATACGAACGTGGGCTTTTTGAATCACTGCTTCGAATGGCTCCCGAACGCCCATAGAAACAAGTTTGATCGAAAGTAGTGTATTGGTTGAAACCAGCAGTGTTTAACATGGTGGAAACTTTGTAGGAAGTTTGGCTCGGAGGGTGCTAAATGCAAGAATATATGTACTTGTTTTTTTTTGCCACTGCATCTCTTGTATATATGACCTCAAGCTAGCATTGAGCCTCTCACACGGTGAAGCAGAGTGTAGCCAGCATCAAGAGAGGGTGTAGTGTCCTATTTGTGTTGACCTCTGCAGTCATTGTGTTGTGTGACTCATCATTGCATGGAGGTGATATGTCATGGAAATGTTAAATGTTAGCTGCATGCTCCTGTTTCAAATCTATTGCATGCAGTGGGTGGTGTGTGACCTTGTGAGGACCTTTCATTTCAGGAATTGGCTGGTATGTGCATTTACTTGTGCGAGTTCTGCCTTATGCCCACCAAGTCCCGAGCCCTTTTGAGGCAACACCTGGTAAGCAAACCTTCTGATTTGCCATTAGGCTAGATTTCTGCACAATTGCTTATAAAGCTGAACTTAAATTTGGCTGTCTAATATATGTAAAGCTTGTTTTCTTCACCTAACTTTTTGGAAGCTAATTATACAGTGGTGGTGATGGCATGCCATGTGACTGAAAATGCTACAGAGAAAGCATATTGGACTGTCATCGAAGGTGTGTTGTGTCACTGCAGGGGGAATGCTCATAGTCTTGGCTGCAAATGTTGTTGGTCTGGTGTAACAGTGTAAACTGGGATCAAAAAGGCTTATGGCATGTAAGTTGCAGTGATTGGTGGCCATTTATGGGCTTCAGGGATATCTGGAGCAACTTTGTTGCAAGTGAAGTAATGGGTCGTAGGTATATATATATATATTTGGTGATGATTCTGGTATGCTGGACACCAACGATAGCAGTTATCAACTTTTCTGGCTTATTCACTTCTGAATGTCTAAAGCAGAACGCTTGGCCATTTCTGATGCCAAACGCTTGATAGTAATGAAGCGCAGGGGGACATCAGTTGTGAAGGCATTAGCCGTGCAACTCGTCATAGCTTTCCATTATGAAAGCTTTTGCAGAGCATTGTGAAGCTTTTGCAAGACTGACTGGGGCAAAGGGCACCCACTTCCAACTGAAATTTGTTGTTGTTACAGGGTGAATACTCAAACTTACTTGTTTACAATAAACTTGAAAGTGCCTAAAGAAGTGGTCGTTATATCAATAGTTCTCGTTGTCTATGGATGCATCTTTGAAAACATGTACAAATTAGCATTTCAGCAATTAAGTTATTTTTCCTTCACCTCGCTTTATTTCAAAGCGCTGACAAGCTCTCCAGTGAAAAGTTGGCATTTTCCCTTAAGCAGCAACGCCCGCTGCGTGCTTTTGAGTGGGCTAGACCGCATTTGCAACGAATTGTGCCTACTGCATCTGGGAGAGTGGACAGTCGGAAGAAAAAAAAAGAAAAAGAACTCACATGCTGCATCTTTAAAATCTCTGCTATCCGTAATGCCTTTTTTTTGCTACGCATCAGGTGTCAAGCTATGCCTAGCTGAGTGCTTCGTGAGCTTTGTATCTTCGACCGGGGTGTATGGTATTCAAAAGGTCGAATGTCATCATGATTAGATATCAGAAACTGCTCAAACGAAGTGTTGATGACCACGATCTTTCTATAAAAGCACCGATCCTTTGCACTGTGCTGTGTGCACATTGACTCGGCCTAATCGATTGCTGTGATAGCAACATTTGAGCGGCAGCAGAAATGAAATGGCATATTGAACATTTATGGCTTCTTACACACGCTTTGACGCATAGGCAGCCAGGCACTGTAGAATTTTATGCGTTTACCCGCTATAAACTACACATTTTTTTCCGACAAAATGAATAAAAAATGTGACTATATGTAAGCATAGAGTACGAAACTGAAACCATGTTCACGGTGTTGGCAACAGTCTTCCATCTGATCTGTTAAATGCAGAACTACCAGAACATCGCCGCGAAATCTTCTATGTGAGTTTGGCTTGGTTTGTTCTGTGGCCTGTGTGCATTGTATATGTTCCAAACTAAGTACATGTGTTGATGTATTGCTTTTATTATCAAGCTAATATCCAAAGGAAAGTTTCTTGCTCATTGAAGATAGCTGTGTTGTGTTTTTGCACATGTGATGCTGTATGTCATTTCCATGTGCGAAAACGGGAAAAATAACCGAACCTGCAAGACAAGCTTGCAGTCTTAGTTAATATCTAATTATCAAAATTTTCAAGGTAATAGTACTTGAGTGGAACACGATCGAGGTGAGCAATGTGTGAGCGTACGCGACTGTCATGCTTTACTGCTCTGTTGATATTTTTTTTCACCTTGTAAGCACCATATTCAATCACAATCATGCCTCAATTATTTGTTGGAAAAGTGGGTGACTTTGAAAATTATTCATAATATCTGGACTCGGTTTCAATAGGTGGCATAGGGAAATCATAAGTGCATGGAAATATGGTTATTATACCAAAAGATCAATATATCTGGGATTGGTGTAAGTGGGATTGGCAGTATATAAATGGCGAGGGAGCAAATGGACAAAATGTAGCACAAGAAAAACAATATCATGTGTTACATCATCTTGCACATGTCACCTTGCAAACCTCTGTTAGCCTAAAATGTGGTGAGGTATTTGACTTGTTGATTTGATGGCACAACCAAGGGTACACTCATGCATAGATCGTCTAACTGATTTAGTAAATGCATCTTGATAGTCTCTCGAGTTACTGATTCTGGTGCTTTGCTGCTTGGTTTCAAAATCTCTGAAGTGTGGTGTGCACCCATAATCACAGCAATGGATGACGATGTGCCCCTGCACAGTTCTAAATGTGTTGTTGTTATGCTTGTGGTGATTCACGAATCTACTGGTGTGCCCATCATAACTTTTCCCACAAGTGCGTGAGATTGAATGCACCATGTTTTCTGAACAAGGGCTGAAAAGTGACATGTGTTGTACAGGAGAGACCGAAGGACATGAAATGTGTGGGTTCACCAACTTGCATAACTTCTGAAGTGTCACAAAAACAGGAAAAAACCATGTGCATGTTGGTGTGGCCTCCTGTCTTTTTTGATCTGTTCAGCACGTTGTGCACATAGCGTAGCACCATCAGCCCAGTTTTTGTTTACTGTTGCGTGCTTGTTGTGGCCATATCTTCGCAGAACCTGTTCAGCTGCCTTCCAGCTGCAGCAAGCAGCCATATTTCAGGGTACTCGGTGCCTTACCCAAGTAGCACCAATATGTTATAATAACATTATTATGTTGAGCTTGAAAATTAGGGTAATATTGTTAATGTCATTTTTAAATGTAGTTCCAATGTTGCAAAGAAACATTTTTTATTATTTTGCACAACATAAATTAAGCATTAATTAAATGCTTTTACATTGTAAGCATAACATTAAAGGAGTACTGACACGAATGTTTGACATTCTCGTATTGTTGCTGTAAATGAAAGCACTGGGGCGGAGAACCCCAAAAAGAGTGTCATGGTGCCTCGCAACGACGGAATATATTTTTAATACGACTCCCTTAAAAGCCCACTTTCGGTTTCGATTTCAAGGGGTGATTTGCTATTGACGTGTCAACACAGTCGGATGTACGTCTAAGTCACATAGGGACAGCAATTTGTGATAGCATCAATGCAGTTCAGTCGTCTGAGGTCAATTACACGTGGGACATGCAAAGAGCGACAATTTCACGGTCATCCAGCGACTCTGAGAGCTATTGCGGCAACTTTTAGGAGACTGTTCATACGTCATCATAGTGTCCATTGTGCTGGGGCTAGCTTGCAGTGTTGGGCGACGAAAACTTTAAAGCCAAACTAAAATATTTTGTATGCGTTTCCTGACTACTGTGTGCGGAGGGCATTAACAACAAATAGCTAGAAAATGAAAAATATATATTTTGTGCTGGCTGCAAAATTGTGTCAGTACCCCTTTAACTGCACATTACAACAATGCTAGAATTAAACATTCATAAAATGTTTTTACAATGTACGCATAACATTGGGCTAAATGTTAAAATAACACTACAAGTTACACTCTTGTAACATTTATGGAATATTCATGTGTGGTATTGCACATTAAATGAAATGTACACTCAGCTATTGCACTGCCTTCTAGGAACAGCAGTAGTCGAGTATACATTTCACCTGATGTTAAAATGACATAAGCCTTCAAACTTCGTTTCACAGCAAAACGGTATTAGTGAGCATACATAACACACAAGAGTGAAATGATGTTGCATTGAATTAAGCATAAACAATACAATCCTATAATTTCTCATGCATGTGGCTCAGAGTAGTACATCCTCTTTTGAGGTAATGTGAAACATAACAGGAATCAATACCTAATAGCAAAAAGGAACAAAATACACACAACACATATGAAAGCCGGATGGCACTGCTTTGACACAAACTCAGTATGTGCAACTTGAGATATACCCACAAGATTGACTCAACAGAATTGTCTAAGTAAGAGCTGTAGGATGTGAAAACTAATATCAGTGAACTAAAACTAGGGAAAGGCATCGAAAATGGGTGTATGTGAAATGTCCTAACTGTGGCTAGAGATACACAAAAATTTGGGCACCATCATGCTGTGGTTGACATGGTAGAGCACTTAGCAGCACAGTCATAAGAGCACTTTATGCAAATGTGACACAGTCATTAACCACATGTACAAGGAGATGCAAGGGGCACTTTGCGTACAGTAAATGTGGTGAAACACTGGACTACTGAGGGTGTGGCTGAACATTTGGCCAAAGTAGGTGACATAGTTGAGAAAATGGCACGTTTGTGAAGCAGTAGAATACTTGGTACACTGAAGACAGAGCAAAGCGCATGGCATGCAGGATAGCAAAGTCCTTAGGCATAGTCGCTTGACACAGGACAGTAGAGTAGCACAAGTACTCTGATGGTAAACTTCAGCATGAATACTTGAGAAATTGAAGCATACATGCACCCTGAACTAGGTGCAAAATAACAACTACCCACGGCATAGATATATGTAAACATGCATCAATAAATGCTACCTTAAGCTTGTAGCAAATATTTCTACTATGTAAAGCAATCCAAGCTGTTTTCTTGATAACAGATGTGTGGTTTCGGGAAATGCATATAGCTATAAAAGGCATGGCTTCCTGCAGTACATTCCCATTTCATTGCTGCGTTCGCCGTGAACAAAAAAAAACACTGTGTTGAAAACATCTGTTTTGAATCTATCTATCTATCTATCTATCTATCTATCTATCTATCTATCTATCTATCTATCTATCTGTCTGTCTGTCTGTCTGTCTGTCTGTCTGTCTGTCTGTCTGTCTGTCTGTCTGCAAATTTGTGCTCTCCTGGTCGTTTCGTTAATGCGATGTATACGAAAATTGGTATGGCACAACATGACTGCAGGACGAACATAAATGACAGGTCATAACATCAAACTCATGATATGCATGTCATGAACAGCATGATTTACATGCCACAGTCTTGGTGCTCTCGTGGCCATTTCATTAATTGCATGTATACGAAAATTAGTATGCCACGACTGCATGACAAACATAAATGACGCATGAAAACACAAAAATCATGACATGCATGTCATGAGCGGCATGATTTAAATGCCATGCGTTTCGTTAATGGGATGCATACCAAAATTGCTATGGCACAACGCGACTGCATGACGAGCGTAAATCACAGTTTATAACATTACAATCGTGGCATGTGTGTCATGAGTAGCATGGTTTACATGCCACAGGCTTGGTGCTCTTGCGGCCGTTTCGTTAACTTCCTATGTACCAAATCAGTATAGCGAGACAACGATGCAGGTCCATTTTACGTTCATGATGTGTGCTTCGCATTTCCTTGATTCCCATCTGCACGTGGGATCTGCCACCTTTTTTTAATATGCTTAAGTGTAAGTTGTGAGCATTTTCTACTGCCCACAAAAAAAGTAAGAAATTCTGAAGATAGCCCACATCAAAAAGGCTTTTAAACGTCAATGCATTTTGGCGAATTCATTTCACACAGAAATAAGAAAAATGTGTCAAATATAGAATGGTGTCCTAGCAACATTTCTGTGAAAGATAGCCTTTCTATAAGAAACACAAAACAAAATATAGTAAAAAATGAAAACAAAAACGTCTGATAAGCATTGATTCAAAACATCTGAAGAAGACATTTACATGAACACAGGTTAACAAGACAAACCGCATAGGCAGTGAAGCTAGCACCCTCCCCATGGGGCACTTTGGCTCATATTTTGTGAACAAAGCAAACGACACATTATATCACTCCCATGTTTTGATATGGTATAGATGAGCTCATGACTGGGAGTGGATACATTTCTTTTATAATGCACTGTTTTGGAAAGTTTTGTTTTACTTCTTTCTTCTCTCACATTTCTTGTGGGAAGACAACCTTCAACAGAAATGTTGCTTGGACATCATTTGATGATTTACACATTTTCTTTTTTTCTATGTTCCAAGGTGCATCAAAGTTAAACAAAACATTTATGATTTGGGTAATGTTTGGAACTTTCAACACTACTTTTTTCTTTTGTAAACAGTACAAAACAACCAATGGAAGTAACTCATAGCTAGGTTCAATAAAATGACCAGAAATGCATGAATGTGGCCACTATAATTGGAAAATACTGCGTTAAGCAATAGCATGACATATGCGCGGCAAGCTTTCCTTTGTGGCATGCTGCATAAAAAGCTTTGATGGAATTCAATTTTCAGTTCCATGCAGTCTTATTGTCTGCCTAACATATAAAAATACCTAACACATAAAAAACCAGAGAGTGAATATCATGTGGATGTGCATGTGTGGCCTCTTATGGAGTAATTCAAATGCATTTCACCAATAGTCAAAACTCTCAGTTCCTTCTCTGTATGAAAGCATGTTGATTTGTCTCTTTTGACATTGCTCAGTGGGGAGCAGAAAAACAGTCCAAAAGCATCCGAATGGTTTCTTCAGCATTGCTGCAAGAAATACAGCTCCTTATTTTTTTATGATACAGTGATCGGCGGTCATAAAGTGAACGCATTAGGCTGGCTAGTTGTTGGAGCACAAAAAAAAGCTGTGAGAGGTGACATTAGCATCAGCAATACACATAGTTCATTATTTAAGAAAGTGTAGGAACTCGTGTATGGAATAAACACTTGACACTATAAAGATGACATACATGCTGAAATGTGGCACTGTCTAAATCCATATCCTGTTAAACACACAGTGGAAGGTATGTATATCGGTACATTCATACTGCAAATGAATCCTTCAATGTTCATGTCATGCTTACTTGACTATTTTATACTGCACGACGTGGATTAACCTATGATATTCAAGCAAGTCACACACACTCACACTGTCATGGGGTTCTTAGAAAAGAAGATGAACGCATGCTGCGTATTACGACGGCAACGTGTTCAAGAATACGGCGAGGCTGTTTTTTGTGGAGACTTTATGACACAGCAACGAAAAAGGACACAGAACAACAAACGACACTATAGGGAGAAACACACTCGAACATGCAAGAAGCATGCGCACACGCGGGAGTCCACACAGCTAGACAAGAGTCTCACCAGAGCTGATGGGCTCAGGAGGGATGAGTTTCGGGAGATAAGATTCGGCACGAGCTTGAGGTCGTCGCTGTGGCTCATCGACGAAAGGTGGTCGGCACTGATGTGGGCCAGCGACGGGGACGAGGAGGACGTCGGGCACCGTAGTCACGACAAGTGTTGCATTGCCGCTCGGGCTCGAGGAACAGGGCAGCACTCGGGCTTACCCCGACCGCGCTGCTGGTAGCGGTGGCCTTCCTTGACTCCACGAAGGAAGTGATGGAGCTGAGGCCCCACAGAGTTGTGGACCTGGCGACGAGGTCCTGGGCCAGCGGTACAGCACTCGGGCCTACACCCGACGGTGCTGTTGGTGGCCCGGGCAGCTCGTCAGGCATTCTGTGGACACAGCCGGGAGCTCGGTGCCAAGCGGAGCCATACACCCCGACTCTTGGCGCACGCCACGCACTCGGGACTATGCCCAACTGGGGTTCTCGCGGAGAGCACCCTGGTGCCTCACGTGCATGCTCCACGTGCCACCCTCCGTGTTTCCTCCTTACGGCCGCGTGCCACAACATCTCGTCATCTTCATCATTGCCTCGCGTGCTGAACCCATGTTTCTCTGTGTCCTCTTCTTCTATGGTACCTTCGCAGCAACGCCAAACCGAACAAGTACACACTTCTCCCATGACACACGCACGAACATAAATGACAGGTCATAACATCAAACTCATGATATGCATGTCATGAACAGCATGATTTACATGCCACAGTCTTGGTGCTCTCGTGGCCATTTCATTAATTGCATGTATACGAAAATTAGTATGCCACGACTGCATGACAAACATAAATGACGCATGAAAACACAAAAATCATGACATGCATGTCATGAGCGGCATGATTTAAATGCCATGCGTTTCGTTAATGGGATGCATACCAAAATTGCTATGGCACAACGCGACTGCATGACGAGCGTAAATCACAGTTTATAACATTACAATCGTGGCATGTGTGTCATGAGTAGCATGGTTTACATGCCACAGGCTTGGTGCTCTTGCGGCCGTTTCGTTAACTTCCTATGTACCAAATCAGTATAGCGAGACAACGATGCAGGTCCATTTTACGTTCATGATGTGTGCTTCGCATTTCCTTGATTCCCATCTGCACGTGGGATCTGCCACCTTTTTTTAATATGCTTAAGTGTAAGTTGTGAGCATTTTCTACTGCCCACAAAAAAAGTAAGAAATTCTGAAGATAGCCCACATCAAAAAGGCTTTTAAACGTCAATGCATTTTGGCGAATTCATTTCACACAGAAATAAGAAAAATGTGTCAAATATAGAATGGTGTCCTAGCAACATTTCTGTGAAAGATAGCCTTTCTATAAGAAACACAAAACAAAATATAGTAAAAAATGAAAACAAAAACGTCTGATAAGCATTGATTCAAAACATCTGAAGAAGACATTTACATGAACACAGGTTAACAAGACAAACCGCATAGGCAGTGAAGCTAGCACCCTCCCCATGGGGCACTTTGGCTCATATTTTGTGAACAAAGCAAACGACACATTATATCACTCCCATGTTTTGATATGGTATAGATGAGCTCATGACTGGGAGTGGATACATTTCTTTTATAATGCACTGTTTTGGAAAGTTTTGTTTTACTTCTTTCTTCTCTCACATTTCTTGTGGGAAGACAACCTTCAACAGAAATGTTGCTTGGACATCATTTGATGATTTACACATTTTCTTTTTTTCTATGTTCCAAGGTGCATCAAAGTTAAACAAAACATTTATGATTTGGGTAATGTTTGGAACTTTCAACACTACTTTTTTCTTTTGTAAACAGTACAAAACAACCAATGGAAGTAACTCATAGCTAGGTTCAATAAAATGACCAGAAATGCATGAATGTGGCCACTATAATTGGAAAATACTGCGTTAAGCAATAGCATGACATATGCGCGGCAAGCTTTCCTTTGTGGCATGCTGCATAAAAAGCTTTGATGGAATTCAATTTTCAGTTCCATGCAGTCTTATTGTCTGCCTAACATATAAAAATACCTAACACATAAAAAACCAGAGAGTGAATATCATGTGGATGTGCATGTGTGGCCTCTTATGGAGTAATTCAAATGCATTTCACCAATAGTCAAAACTCTCAGTTCCTTCTCTGTATGAAAGCATGTTGATTTGTCTCTTTTGACATTGCTCAGTGGGGAGCAGAAAAACAGTCCAAAAGCATCCGAATGGTTTCTTCAGCATTGCTGCAAGAAATACAGCTCCTTATTTTTTTTATGATACAGTGATCGGCGGTCATAAAGTGAACGCATTAGGCTGGCTAGTTGTTGGAGCACAAAAAAAAGCTGTGAGAGGTGACATTAGCATCAGCAATACACATAGTTCATTATTTAAGAAAGTGTAGGAACTCGTGTATGGAATAAACACTTGACACTATAAAGATGACATACATGCTGAAATGTGGCACTGTCTAAATCCATATCCTGTTAAACACACAGTGGAAGGTATGTATATCGGTACATTCATACTGCAAATGAATCCTTCAATGTTCATGTCATGCTTACTTGACTATTTTATACTGCACGACGTGGATTAACCTATGATATTCAAGCAAGTCACACACACTCACACTGTCATGGGGTTCTTAGAAAAGAAGATGAACGCATGCTGCGTATTACGACGGCAACGTGTTCAAGAATACGGCGAGGCTGTTTTTTGTGGAGACTTTATGACACAGCAACGAAAAAGGACACAGAACAACAAACGACACTATAGGGAGAAACACACTCGAACATGCAAGAAGCATGCGCACACGCGGGAGTCCACACAGCTAGACAAGAGTCTCACCAGAGCTGATGGGCTCAGGAGGGATGAGTTTCGGGAGATAAGATTCGGCACGAGCTTGAGGTCGTCGCTGTGGCTCATCGACGAAAGGTGGTCGGCACTGATGTGGGCCAGCGACGGGGACGAGGAGGACGTCGGGCACCGTAGTCACGACAAGTGTTGCATTGCCGCTCGGGGCTCGGAGGAACAGGGCAGCACTCGGGCTTACACCCGCCGCGCTGCTGGTAGCGGTGGCCTTCCTTGACTCCACGAAGGAAGTGATGGAGCTGAGGCCCCACAGAGTTGTGGACCTGGCGACGAGGTCCTGGGCCAGCGGTACAGCACTCGGGCCTACACCCGACGGTGCTGTTGGTGGCCCGGGCAGCTCGTCAGGCATTCTGTGGACACAGCCGGGAGCTCGGTGCCAAGCGGAGCCATACACCCCGACTCTTGGCGCACGCCACGCACTCGGGACTATGCCCAACTGGGGTTCTCGCGGAGAGCACCCTGGTGCCTCACGTGCATGCTCCACGTGCCACCCTCCGTGTTTTCTCCTTACGGCCGCGTGCCACAACATCTCGTCATCTTCATCATTGCCTCGCGTGCTGAACCCATGTTTCTCTGTGTCCTCTTCTTCTATGGTACCTTCGCAGCAACGCCAAACCGAACAAGTACACACTTCTCCCATGACACACGCACACACAGACAAATCTGTAATTTGCAACTTCACAGATGAAATGCTTGAGCTTGTAATGGGCTGGGAGGTCTATATCACACTGCTGTCAGGTCCAATGCAGTTGGTTCCTTAAGAAAGCATTGTTGCACAGGGACATTAAAATTCACATTGTAGTGGGGAGGAATGAACCCACGAAATATAGTGGGATGCTGCCTAGGCAAGAGGTGCGAGCCTAGAGCGCGAGCTGTTGGTGCCGAGACGGACCCCTGCTAGTGAACGCTGCTACTCAGTGGACGCGCCTGACCACTGCTACTGGACGCCAATAAAACCCCTTCCAAAGTGGTGGGCATTAATATTGAGGTCTCAAATCTCAGCACTTCTGCTGCTGTAGTGAACAAAAACATTAAAATGGAAGTTTTTAAAGTGACTTTAGAGTACAAAAAGCTTTTATTTGATAATACTAGGCAGCTCCACTCAATGAAGTCCCATATGCCCAAGAATGTGCACAGGTCTTTTTGAAGTCCTTTCCTGGAAAAAGCTACTTCTAGACAGTGGGGTGATCTGCTTCATGTCAGTATTATGGAGGTATATGCTAGTGCTGATAAACTGGCTTCATCCCTAAATGTAAGTTGTAGACACTTAAACTTAAGAAAAACAATGGTAAGCCAGAAAAGCACTTCAACAGTTAACGAGTTACTGACCTGGCTTAAGTTCCGCACACTTAAACTTAAGAAAAACAATGGTAAGCCAGAAAAGCACTTCAACAGTGAACGAGTTACTGACCTGGCTTAAGTTCCGCATATCTTACTAAAGCAAAAAATTTTTAAAAATAAAACCCTAAATGACACATCCCCATTCTTGACTGAAATGGCCAGGAAAATGCAATGAGGCCAAGGAAAATTCTTCCACGTGTGTTGGGATGATGATATGCTAAAATGTGCTGAGAGTAGCTCACTCTGCGGAAGGAAAGCATAGTACTGATGGCGGTGAAAAGCATGACTCTTTTTATAGATTCTGTGCATGTTTAAACAGCAACCATGGGAAACAGAACATAAGAAGTTCTGACAAGGCGCAGTTTACATGCACAGCTAGCAGGTGCCGGGCATACTCGTCATGGAGATGAACTTGCACGTTTGCATGGGCACGCGTTTGAGTAAGAGAAGAGGTGATGAAAAAAAGCCGCCAAGGCAGATCTCACAGAGGAGATAGCAAGAAAGAAACAATACTAATTAAAGCAAAATAGTGATTTATTTATCGCATGGGCACCCTGCTGCCCCTGATGAGGGAGCGACCACAACTCTTCAAACCACCGGCTGAATCAGGCAGGCACATGCACAATAGCTTTTCAGCTCAAAAGCATTGAAAGAAAGCCATCCCATTGAGAACGTCTCGTTGAGTATGTGTGAAAAGTAGACACAAACATGCTCATTACACTAATGAGAGCTTACCTATCGTGTAATCACAGTCACTCATTTTACATTGCTGCTCTGATTGCCCTTTCTAGGAAAGTTCCAAACGCTGACTGTGGTACATAACAGTTTGCCTTTGGTGGATGCTCCACGACATATAACAACAGGCCTTCGCAATACATAGTGCCAGCAAAACACAATAGACGAGCACACAGAACAAACACCCACTCAAACAATAGAAGAAATGCAACTTTTTCACTGAGCTGAGACACGGCAAGCTCCAATGGATGGCGACAATGGTGATTTGGCCATACGCTTTGGCATAGAGTTTTGCTATTTTCGCTTTGAATCAGGGCACATACGCGGTAAACATGGATTAGCGTACGCAACACCTTAAAAATTTTTTGCGATGTTTTAAATATTCAATATCAAATATTGAAATACCAGACATAGAATTTATGGAAATAATAAAATTTCTGATTCTGATTCTGATAGATTTGCCAGAGCGTTTTTGTGAACACTTGTTTCTGAAACCTAATCGAAAATGCACATCTATCATTTCAAATATATTATATATTCCACAAAATAAATACAAATGTGCCAAAAATTTATGCTTACAAAGTTCTTTTTCTACCCTCGAAGCTTCATTGATCATTGTTACATAATGGTTATATTAACCTGTTACGTAAGCCTTTTGTGTGGTATCAATGTTTTAAAGAGCCCCTAAACCAGCCCTCGATATGTTTTTAACATTTCATGTAAACAAGCGCATCGACATGAGAATGACCCCACAATCATAGTTGCCAAATGTGGCAGCGCTACGTGCCATGGGAGAGCCACAAAAAGAAGGAAACTACACCGTTCGCTCTCCGGGCATTTTCTATGCTCCTCAGCTCACCCTGATGTCACCAGCCATCTCTATGATGTCACAACTGTCTCGTGCTGTCACTGGTGGAACGACTGCTGGCAAGGTCTGCAAGGAATTATGCACGCTCCCTGTGCCTCATCACGTTGCTTGCCGTGCCATTGTAGGCGTCCAAGGGGGCAAATAACAAATGCTGACAGAAGGGTCACCCTGTCAGGCTCTTCAACACAGCCACTCACCATATGGTTACATCGTATTGACAAGTCCATTAGCTGCACTCTTCGCAGGACGATAGGCCAGCACAATATAGAATTACCCGGCGAAGAAAGGACGGACCAGTCAGACGGCGCATAGCGAAGGAAAGAGCGATAGGAGTGGAGAACACATTTTGACCATAAAACCCGTGTAACTTAGTTCTTACTTCACGGTTTAGAAAAATTCTTGAGTCTGCGTATTCGTTGCCAAATCATGTACAACTGCAACACCAAAACTGAATTTCGACCACTGGGTGGTTTAGTGGCCCTTTGATATTTAATGCATAACCTTCAAGACTATATGTTTAGATGGAATGTTACAATAATATTCCGATTCAAGTGTTAATATCACATTGCACTTCAAACAATAATGTAATGTCTGAAGTACAAAAACGTTCTATGTTTATAGTCAAATGTTAAAGGAATGTTGTTGAGAAACATACGCTATTGCAACACTCGCAACAAAAATGTAACGTAATTCTAATGTTTTGTACTGCCTGGGTACCTGTGCTTTAAAAATGCCCGTCAGGCCGTGGGGGCATGATTTTTTCAGAAAATTGACAAAGCACAAATTTGCAATACTGCGCTTAACTTCAAATGAGCACAATTGACGGGCAAAAGCAGCTTATAATTTCTTGACCTGTGCATCCAGCATAGGTGGCATGAAGAGCTAAGAAGATGCAAGTCAAGAAACCGGAGGGAGTTAATGACAGGAAACTCATGTGTCAGCTGTAGTGGCTGCAGACATACCTGAAGAGGCTACAACAAATTGACAAACTTGCACAACTGCATTTTTGTCTAGCCTAGATGCGGTAATGCAGTCATAGTAGGTGAGATAAATGTCACTAAGTACAGGAGCGAGACAAAAACCAATGCAAATGCCAATTTTTTAATATACCGTAAATACCCACATATAATACGGACCTGAATATAATACTAGGTCAAATTATAGAGATGCAAAATGAAAAAAAAGTTTTAGCTGTGTATAATACGAGATAGGAAAACTCGCAGAAAACATTTATTGATCTCGGACCCTCCACTTCTATCACTGTCATCTTCAACAGCGCTTTCTTCGGACATTTCTTTGTCCGACAGATTGCCCCACAGGTACTCTTCCTCTGTGCCATTGAGGGCAGTTGAGATACCGCACTTCTTAAATGAGTGATGCACAAGGTCCTCTGGGATGCTTGCCCAAGCATCCACAATCCTTTTGCACAGCGCGACTGGCAATTCCCGCTTCAGCCGGCTGGTCGGTGTCCCTGCAGGCTCACTTGAGCGCATCCACTCCGAGTAGAAACGCTTAACCGCATCCTTGAATGGCTTGTTCACGCCAACATTGTGGGGTTTCAGTTGAGATGTCATCTCACCCAGGATCGCGACAAGTTCTATGCCCCAGTCATGCAACAGCCTCTTCACCGAGATGTGCCAAATGGCAACAAAACATGTTCAGCACGAGGATGGATGGAAAAGACAGCGGTGTGCCAGGCTGCCTACACCACACAGACTTTATCCAGTCTAGGACAAAGTCCTCGTTCATCCAACCTTTATCATGGCATCTCATGATGACATGCTTCACGAGCTCCTCACCTTTTGGCATTCTCTTGCACTTGAAGATGACAAAGGGTGGGAGCTTATGCCCGTCCGCCATGCACAATAACATCACCGTTACTCGTGCCTTCTCGTTGCCGGTGGTACAAACACACACTTGTTTCGAGCCCTTCTCGCGAACGGTAAGAGGTGATGGCATGTCCAGGTAAACTGGCCTTTGATCGGCATTGCCAATTTGCCCCAGCTGAAAGTTTTTTTACTTGCGTGGCAAAATAACATGGCACTGCAAAAACACAAGAAGCTCTTTGAAGGCTTCAGGGAGCTTTTGAGAAAGTGAGGTTCGCTGGCATGGAAAAAATCCGGCGTGGCACATGTAACGGTAGATCCAGTGCTTACTCGCTTTGAAATCTGAGCTCAATATCCCCTTTTCACTTGCCAGTTCCCTCACTTTCGCCTGCATCAGTTCCATCCTCGCTGCTAAATGCGGGGCCCGCTGCTGTCGAACGAAATCCATCAGGGCGAGTTTGATTTCTAGGAACGCCCCATTCTTCAGGCTGTGAAAGCTTTTCCACTTTCTGCTGCACGCTAAAAGCGCTTCTTTTTGTCATAGCCATCTGCAGACACTTTCCTCGGCGACGCCAGACCGCCTCCTGGCTGCATTGTTGCCAATATTCTTGGCAGCTGCGATGACATTTCTTTTGAAAGCAGCCGAGTACTGTTTTCGAGGCCCTGACATCCCTTGCACCTTCGCAAAGCGAGGTTCACACGTGCACATGTCCGCCGTCAAGTTACACGGTAAGAAAAACTCAGCAACAAGGAAAGAAATGGCTCCAGTGCACACTGTTCCCATGTGAGGGTGTGAAGTAATGAAGCCAAGCCATAGCCACTTGTCAATGACAAAGCCAAGCCATAGCCATGCGGCAATTACGAAACCAAAACTTCAAGCAAAACTTCATTTTTCAATTAAATTTTTGGTCGAATTCGCAAATAATATGAGGGCAATTTGGAATGCTAATAATAAGGGGAAAACCTCATATTATGTGTGGGTTTTTACAGAAATTTCTTTAATTCCAGCTGAAAAAAGTAGTTTAAATAAATGTTTGATATTACAAAAAGGCGTTTGTGGCTCATTCCAGATTGGGTCTGGAAAGCCGAAGACCCAAACATGCCAGTACATTCTTCAGCGTTTGTTAGCAGTTTGCCGTGTGGTAAGGAGTAACACACAGTTAAGCTTAGTATAACGAATTTCCGCATACAGAAATTCTTGATATGACGAAGTGTTTTATTTTAACAATGTGCCATCCATAAAAACATGTATTTTTTATTTCCATATAATTAAGCATGTTTAGCTGCACTTTCAGTATAATGAAGCATTGCTTCTGGTGCAGAGGAAGACCCACCTGATAATTTGAAACTTCTGCATGTGCAAGTGTTTAAAGGGCCCATGACAGCCATTTTTTTGTTGGAGACTTTTATGTTCTAACGAGTAGAACAGTGTCTTGTAATCACGGCATGGAGTGGCATATTCTCCAGCGTGAAGTCTAATTAGTCACAGCATAGTTAATTTTGTTCAGTTTTAATGAAGCTTCGAAACGCGCGCCAAAAACTGCAAGAAACTAGCGCCGCGGGGCTAGCGCGGCGGCTGTCGGAAGTGAGCGCAGGCACTGATCACATGAGCTCAAGATTCGGTGACGTTGAGGAGAGCGTGAGCGCCAGAGCAGTTCCTGAATTCATCTGCACGCCGCACTCACTTTGCATCATCGCGTGTGTACAATGTACGCTTGAGCGACCAACACGGAGAGGAAGCAAAAAAATACGGCTTTTTCCGCGATCGGCTGCGGCGACCTATCTCGGAGGCCACGCTCGGAGGCCATAGCGCGGCGCGCCCGTGTCTCTCTGTGACGTCACGATATCAACTTACAAAAGTGAAACGTCACAGATGGGCCACTAACCGCGTCAATTGGGAACCACATATCTTGGCCATGTGTCAGAAAGCGGAAAAGAAATTGTCCTTCCTTAGGAGAAAATTGCGCACGGCACCATCTCAACTTAAATTAAATGCATATAGAACCTTAATTAGACCAAGTTTAGAGCACGCCGATCTCATTTGGAGTCCCCATAAAAAACATCTTATTAGTAAAATAGAACGAATACAGAAATTGGCAGTAAGGTTCGTATATTCAGATTTCGCGAGGCAGTCCAGTTCTACACACTTACTAACAAGGGCGAACTTAAAACCTCTTTCGCAACGTAGAATAATCTTGCTACTAAAATTTCTTTACCAATTATATCATGGTCAGTTCCACATTTCACGTTCGCGTTATTTGCAAGACCCTCCTAAGCATTCATTGCGATTAAACCATTCTAAAGCAATCCACCAACCATTAAGTCGTGTTAATGCTCATAAACATTCCCTTTTTCCTTCAGCCATTTACCACTGGAATAGATTATCTAATCATGTTGTATGCTCTAACACCATAGAATCATTCATGAATCTCATACAGTGTGTTGATTTTGAATAATGAGTTCACAATATATGTATATTTTTGTACTTTTGTCCCCACTCCTGCATGGGCCGAGAAAGGCCTGCAGTATGGTCAAATAAAAAAAAATACTAGTGGCGATGTCGCGAGGTGCTGCAAGCTCGGATGAGCATTCCCGCTTACTTTGAAACCACATTAAAATTACTTAGAGGCGACGTTCGCTGCCAACACTCGGTCAAGGTTGCCTTTGTATGCAGGAAAACCAATTAGTGCAAGCATCTTGCCTTTCAAGTTTTGGTGTCATGGGACCTTTAAATGGGCAAGTTCCCGTGGTTTTCTCAGACATATTTCGTATTGTGTACTATGCCCACCGATGCAAAGCGGCTAGTTTGTGGACAGGGGGAACCTGAATGCTTGCCTTCTAACCAACAAAGTGGGGCTTCACAGGCCTTGCATGTGCACTTTGAAGGTGCACTTTGCAGGTGGTGTGGTTCCATATTTTACATCGCTCATGTCGTGACAGCGGATGATATGGTTTTCAGTTATTGCTGGGTGTCAAGCAACAAGCATGTGTAGCCATAGAAGCGATAGTAAAGGCAATGTGCTTTCACTTACCTTGCAAGCGAGTGTGATCGTTGGTGTTGCTGACGAGGCTTGTAACTTACAACTGGTCGCAATCGGCCGGAAGGAAAAGGTGTCACTGCATATTTCTGGACATCATAAGGCTCATTTTTCTCGACTTATAACAGGAAACAAGCTATTTTTAGGCTTTCTATAGAACAGGATACATTCTTGGTGAAAGCAGTCGGAACTAATGGGCACTTTTACCACTTATTGTTTTTGTTAGCTGCTTGCACTTACCTGTCACACAGCTATGAAGTCTATAAAATTATGCTGGTTTTCTGTGACAAAGGCTAGTTAAAATGCCTGCGATGCATAGTGATGACTGAAATGCACAATGCATTCCTGGTTTTGCTAAATTGTTCGTGCTTACGTGTGGTGCAATGTTGCAAAAGAGAAAATGCAGCCACCATGAACTGAGCTGCAGTTCCAGTTGTCGCCTTGCGTTCATGCGGTTCTGTTCCGAAGCTTTGTTTTTGTGGCATAAAAAAATGCATTTCATCACTATTTTTGTAGCTTGCTATGGCTTTTAATTCTGCCTGCTTATCATACTAAGTTGATGAAAGCAGTTAGATGAACATAGCGTCGGCATCACCCTCTCGATGCCAGAATTTTTGACTCCCAGGGCACAGTGGGTGTGATAGCCTTTCTTATTACCTATTATCACAGTGCATTGCCTGTGCACTTCTTTAATCTTTACATGTGGTGTACGGTTGCTGTGATGAGGGCTTCGACGGTGCATTATCGGATCTCCGCTTCAGCATAAAACATTTTTGCCCAAAAGCCCGAATTTTGATATTACAAAGTAAATCGCCGATTTTACCATCTTCATTATATTGAGGTTTAACTGCAGTTATGATATTCATTGATGAGACTCAAAGTCATCTGCCAGTACCTTTTCATTGTCTCAGAGTTTATTACCAATAATGGGTGATCAGAGGGCAGCAGCATTACCTTCTACTGTATAAATAAAGCTGCCAACTTTTGCCCGGTCCTGCATTCATTGACAAGACTACTAAAGGACAACTGATCTCATGAATCATAGCTGTTAAAACATATGAAGGCTCAGCTTATTCCTTTTGTCAATAGCACTGATCTCCACTAGGGGGTTCTGGATGCTGCTTTGCTGCTGTCATGTGCAGGTGCGCGCACGATCGGCGGAAGTGGGGAGACTCGTCCCGGAAGTCGTGCATCCGCTACGCTATTGAGCTGCTAGTTAGCATTGCCGATTGCATATTTTGGCCTTTATTTCATGCATTATTGCGTCTTAATGATATTCATTTTCTTCAGACCTGAACACTAAACAAAACATGCGATGTGAATATGAGGCAGAGTTTAGCACAGAAACAAGCAAAATATCACAATGGTCTTTAGCTTGTCCGCTCGAGATGAAATTCGTGCTTGCGAGCGGACACTGTGGCCGGTGCTAACATGTGCATCTAATTACAATAAGCTAATGTTTTTGAAGACATTTAGATTAGCAGAAAACCAGCCAGCGCATACGAAAATCTGAAAGAGTCCGATATCGACAGAGTAAAGGCTGCGTGATGTGAGTGCATATTGTTTAAAATACTACTTGTTGGGAATAAAAATAACATGAAAATGACAAAGTGCGCTCCTTGCTCGCAACATTGACAGCCAATACATCAGAATGCTTTGCAGTTCTGCGCGCAAAGGAATTTACATATACTTTCAAAGAGGCTGTTCGTTATCCTTTTGAAACGTGCTTTCTTTTAACTGGCGGGCTTTACCACTAGTTTTCAGGGGCAGTTACCCTGTGGCTGCCTGTGGTGCTTATTTTTCACGAACTCTATGAAGGTTTTATTGAGTGCCACGTTAATTTGCAGCATGCCATTTGACAGAAAAAAAGAAAGAAAAACGCCACACAGCAAACATGCTAAGAAAACAGGTCACGAAATACCGGCGATTTAAGTGTCTGGTAATCGTGGCATTCACTGCAGCTCAGGTCAAACTTATATGCGAAGTGATCGAAATTCGGTGGCTTAACAGTATTTTATTTTTCTCACAGCCACTAAGCCGAAATACCAAGGTCTATCTGTCGTCCACTGTGTATGCAGTGTTTCAGTTCACTTGCGCAGACCTTTAAAAGTATCCACTTGCGCATTATGAGAATGGAAAAACCTTGGTGTTGTTTACCGTGGTTTTGACCATCTGAGACTATTTTTATTGAGCTCTGGTTGGTTTAATTATTTAAAAAAATTCTAAACAGTTGCTTAAAACGAAACATGTTCATTTTTGAAGTTGAAGAGCATGTGAGCTAGTCTATGGATAATGCACTCCCTTAATAACAGACGCAATGGCTTTAATTTTTCTGGGATTGCAAGAAAGCGTGAAGTTTGAAAAAGGGCCCACATTACTAGACGATCACGTGCCATGAAATTGGCACTCTGAAACGTGCTGTATAACAGAACGACTGATGATGCATGGAGACCGCAGCCACAAACAGCTAATGTCACGGCACCCAAGCGCCTAGTCAAATCTCATGCACATTCTTAGAAGCCAAGGAAAATAAAATAACTCCACTTGTTATAGTCTGATACAGTGAAGCCCCTCCCTGCAGTGAAGCCCCTCCCACGCCCTTGTAACCGCCAGCCACTGTACCTCCGCGAAGCTTCAAATAGTTCCTTCTTTGACCTTTCCATGTTACCAAAATAAAGCGAGGGTGGCAACCATAATGGATAGATGCATAAAATTTTATGTCTTCATTCGTTTACTAGAGTGGAACATGGAAAGGGTAATTCTTTATTGAGCTGAAATCAAGCATTTGCAATGCAAAATCTGGCGCACCAGAAACGCCGCCACCCAAGCTTTTCAACTCAGTTCAGTGAAGATTCACGCTTCAAACGGGCTTGGAAGCGAAATGAACTGTACTGCGGCATTTTACAGATGGTGACACTGAGACTGCACATATTTTTGAGCAGGCTTGAGCACATTATGGCTTATACCGATGAAAGGACTCCAGAACAGCAGACGCTCCGCAGGTACCGAACGCATAAACACGGCGCCATTTTGAAAAGGTCGCATGACGATGGTTTCGTTTGCTTCTGTGATTGGCTTGGAGAGTAACACCGACACAAGCGGTCCGTTGGCCCTTGTTGCAACTGCTGTTTTTTTAAGTTATATCCTACTATAGTATGAAAGTATGTTATCCAGATACTAAATGACATACTCTACAACTTGTCCATTGAACATCTTGCATTTAAGGCAATAATTAAAAGTTGGTCAATTGATAAAAATTACCTAAGTTCATTAAAAATGACCTGAGATGGTCAAGACGGCAGTAAACAATAGACCCTTTTCATAAAAGGGCACCTCTAGTGCCGAACGCGCGAACTACAGCGAGCTGCCATGATGAGGGCAGGCTAGCAGACGACACGAGCCAGCGAATGTCAATGCGCGAGTATGTGATGCTTCAGCACCGCCGAATACTGAATTGCTCCAGTTTGTTATTGGGGTGCTTAATTGTTCGAACCTGCTGCACGGTAATCCAAACGTCTGATGTGTTAGCATTGAGGTTGCCATGGGAAGAACACTGAAAAGGCTATAAATTTAATTAGAAGCCAGAGGAGCTGTGGCGCACCACACGCGATTAGAAAAGGGTGCGTGTATTCACTTTTACTGTATAGTAATGGCCATGACCATAACTTTGTGATTATGGAGGCATGTATACTAATTCGTTTGGCTACAACCTTATAGATTATTGGCCAAGTTTATATCCACAGACGGCCGCTGCTGTCACTTAACCTACTCTTGTAGCCCAAACTACTTGAACCAATTCTTGTCTGGTGTATCCTTATAAGGAGCGGAATGTCCGAAGCTTTCTGCATGTCAAAATGTTTTTCATTACCTCTGAGGTCGGCCAACGGTTTTTCCCCTACGGACGACAAGCATCAAGCTTAGCCTCGTACAGCTTCAAGTTTAAAAACCTAGTTGTAAACAAACGCCTTCGTACAATAAATGAGTAAAAACACACTTGCCGACGGGCTCTCATTCGTAAACGCGCTGCACATAGGAAAGTTTCAGTGGGGCAAGCTGAGCTTTCTTTTCCTTTTTATTGTTTTTTTTTACATGTGGTGGATTGCGATGCGCGAGCCTGAATGTTCGCCAGGGCAGCCGGAGCCAAGGGCGACTGCAAATATAATATGCTGCAAACAAAAAGATGCGTGCATTTCCTAGGCGATGACCACAGCCACGAACAGTGCCGTGAATAACGACAGAATTTATTGGTGCATGCAAGAAAGGTTGACAGTCTTGCCAGGAAAGTGATTACGCGGTATTCTCTCCAAATGCTCTTGCAGAGTTCGTCACTAAGGTTAAGACAAGCCTTATTCATCATAATAATTCTCAGGTCGATTTTTCTTTTTTTACCTGCGGTCACATTCTGTAACCTTTTGCCAACAAGCTATGCGGACACTAACCCATGCCGTTCGGAGGGGCCCGAGAAATGACTTACAAAAACAACCAAGCTTTGCTCAATGAACTTTATTGAAAAGTGCTTCTTTCCTGCTGCGGAACGTGTACGACGACCCTCGAAATACAATGGTGCCCCATCGGTGTTCCCTGCGGGAGAAAATAACGAAAACATCCGTAAACAGTGCGAACACAAACATCGCTGCGTACACAGCACCGGCAGCATGTTTATGTGCACGCACAGAATGGTAGCGACTCACCTTTCTTGTTCCTAAAAAACACGAAATGTTGATGTGGCAACGTAAACCTTGCCAAAATACGGCGAGCCCTTTTTCTCCTTCGGGTGGTGCCAGGTGTTGATGGTGCACGCTGCCGCAGACATTGACAATGCACGCTTGCAGGTTTATCATCATCCTGCGACCGAGCCACTCTGCCCGACCAACCCTTTAGTGGGCACAAAATATACCACTCACTATAGAGAAGAAGCCCTTTGGGGGCACGAAAACACTGAAAAAAAAGCACCTTCGCAAACACAGACGATGAGACTTCAGCGGATCACACGGGAACCAGCTGCCAGCACACTCACGCCTTGCCCCCGCTCTGCAGCGCAGCCTTCATGATGGCGCCCTGCGAATCCATAATTCCTTGCAAAGTGAAACTGACGAAAAGTCCACCACCAGGTGCCGTATTTATCAAAAGGGTCTGTACTAAGGAACTTGCATTCTTGTAACGCTCTCGTGGATAAAGCTTCGTGCAAGTTCATTGAAACACCTCTTTGCTCTTCAATGGAAAACAACGTGGGAATTCTTCAAGCTGTAGCCAAGTTCATGCGTTGGTTCGATCGAAACAAGTGAACATAATGTGGCAGCTACAGAGTCTGCTGCCTGGTGATGGTGTCTACTTGTCTCTGCTTAAGTTGTCGAACTTCCCCTGTTACAAATCGGCTTAGAGCGAGGGAGTCTGTGTTACAATACATACAGCTCAAAAACCGACATACGACCTGAGTGTTTCAGTGCCTATCGTGCATATCATACGCACAGAATATCGTAATTACAAGTGACATGTCTCTCCAGACGGTTTCTCTGGTCTGCTGTACAGTTTACAGAGCAAGAAGCACGCATCTTTGGAGACGCCAACCCATACACAGTGCTTTCTATGCTTTCACAGCGGCCATTCGGACGACTTCCGGGACAAGCGCACGAACTTCCGGTGACTGCGCGCCAGAGAGCTCGAAGCGCCATCCAGCAATCTAGTGGAGATCAGTGGTCAATAGATTTAGATAGTTACTTAAAACCTAGATTTCTGTACAGGTTTTTGCTTGAGCCTTAAAGGGGTCCTGAACCACCTTCCGGGCTTGGTGAAAAGACATATCCTACGGCTTGCCTATGCTGTAATAAACATCTCACCCAGATGCTGTAGTCATCCGCGAAGCGTAGCGTTCACAAGCACAGCACAAAGCTTCCACTTCCTCAGGAGCCCTCAACTCAAAAAGCGGCTTCTCCTCACACTCCTTGTATATGCTTTGTTTCGTCATAAAGCATTTACAAGGAGAGTCGCTGCTCTTGGCCGATGGCTGACACGCCCGCCGCGCCTGTGTGCGGGCCCTTTGCAGTGCGCGTTTTTTAAAACCGTAAGTGCGTGCCGTGCGTACCGTGCGTACCGTGCGCTCGCTTTTCCTTGTGTTGTGAGCACCTATATAGGCAAAATAGTTGCTGGAAATATGTAAAAATATATTTGTTAATGCGCAAGTCTCATAGATGCCAATGGAAGGCGTCCGTAAACTACCTCGGCGTGGACACGAACGGTGTGGTGCAAAAGTCACCATAAATATAGTTTTCGAAGAAGCCAACAAATGCCTGTCAGCAGCCTGCAAAAAATCGTGAATTATTCCCAAAATTTAATTAGCAATTCATCAGTGATTGTAGATGGGTTTATTCCCTATGGTACTCCAATGCGCCACCTTCTAGTACTCGTACTCAATAACATGGCTGGAGTCGAACCCAAAATATTTCTTTTATAAGGTGGATTAAAGGACTAATCTGATTAGGGTGTATTTGGGTGGATTAGAGCTCATTAGGCACATTAGGGTGGATTAAGACAGACTGAGGAGCATTAAGGTGGACTATGGCATATTATAGAGCGGGTTACGCTAGACTTAGATTAGGGTGAATTAAGGGTTACGGCAGATTAAGGTTGACTAAGGTAAATTAGTGTGGATTAAAATCATTACGTCTGTAATGTGTGGCTTAATTTGGCATAACCTAATAGTCTGAGCTTATTGAGACTTGACTTAGTCTTAACTTAATTAGTCAGAACCTAATCAGTGACACTAATTAGGCTCGGTCTAATAAACTTAAGCCTAATCATACATGACTTAATAAGCTGGGCTTCATTAGTCATGATATAATGCTTGGGTTAATTAGTCTTATCTTAATTATACATGGCCTAATTAGTTTAGTCCTAGTTACACTGTGCTTTGATATATTATCTTAACTAGGTATCACTCGATGAGTATTACCTTAATTAGGCCTGATTGAACCAGTGTTAGCCTAATCAGTCCTCAAATATTTAGTCTCAGCTTAATGAGGCTTGACCTTGAAGGCTTAGCATAATTTACCTTGGATTAATAAGTGCTAGCTTAGGTTTGACTTAACTAGTGATAACCTGGCTATGTGTGGTTTAATTAGTGCTAGTTAATTAAACAGGCTTAATTAGAAGCTTGCTTACACTACTTGTTCATATCAGCTAAATTAGGCTTTGAATGATTAATATTACCTTAATTAGACTTGGTTTAATTAGTATCATGGCTTAATTATTTGCAAAAAATTAGGGTCTGCTTAATTAGGTGTGACTTACTTGTCATAGCTCAATTAAGCTTGAATTAGTTAAGTTTGGCCTGGTTTGACTTAGTTGGATTTGGCCTGGCTGAACTAGGCTTCAATTAATTATTCCTAACTAGGCCCCTTTAAATTAGACTTATCCTTATCTAACTAGTCCTAGGAATCTTAATTAGGTTTTATTGAAATATACTTAGCCTTACCTAACTAGTTGAAGGAAGCTTTGTCTTTACTGGGTCATTCCACGTAAGATCGAACAAAGCATGGCTGGTCACCCTCTTCAATTTATTTCAAAATTTTATATATTGCTGCCCGATGAGTGGAAAGAAGAGATCCGCAGTTGGTTTTGCTAGCAAAAATTTTTTCGAAGCGCCAGGAGTCAATAATGACGAAGAGAGGGAGTGCCGCGCTTACCTGCTCTTCTGTTTCGGCCAACTTTGGTTATTAATTACACAAGCTACACTAAGGCTAGGTGGCTGAAATTTATTTAAGTGATTATATGCATGATTATGCTTGTGTTAAATTATTTCTTCTCTTTATGGGGAGCGTACATATTTTTATAAAAATCCTCAAAATCAGCCCAGGAAGCATTTTTCTGTCCACTTTGCGGGCTTATATCTCAAAAAAGGCTTGTGGCAGAGCGGCGAAAACTCCACATTACATTCTAAGCATACTCTTTTGTCAAACTGCAAAAGGTTATACTTATATGACTTTTCAATAAAGAGATACGGGCGGGCTAACTTCAAAAAAATACCGAGCAGTCGAAATTTCTGACGACAATTAAAAAAACCCCATTTTTGAAATTTTTTGAACTTTGTACACTTATTCTCCTTCACATTGGCTTTCACAATCATCAAAAACATGTTGCATAATTTTGTTCCCCTAGGAGTTACAGGCCGTCGAATTAAACCCTTACGCAATGATAGGCAATTGTTGTTGATCCGGCTTCTTGCCCGCTGAGTGTAAAGAATGAAGACAGAATTGAATTTTTGGCCCTTAAGAGGCCAGCAGCGCCGAAAAAAGGTGTTAGTGCACTGATGAAATCAATTTAGAAATGATTTGGTCACCCCAGCGGCCATGAGTGCGGGGCTACCGAGCAGGTGCTCGCGCCCCCCAGATGCTCTAAGAAAGGCAAAGTCAGAGCTCCTTTTCGCCTCCTTAAACCAAGAGTTTTCGAAACACTTCTTGGGTAACTTCAACGCGTGTGCACTGGAGATTCGCTATCCATTATGGCTTTTGTTCGCACCGCCGTTAGGCGCTGATAACAAGGCGGAGATGGAAGCAAGATCAAAACACTATCAGGTAGCTATAAGCGCTCGCCTCACGCACGCGGTCGACATCCGCTGCTGCCAGAGAAACTGTGTACCGCCACTTGCGATCAGTATGACACAAGAACGTGGCACTCCACTGGCAAAGCAATGTATAGAACGCCAAAGGAAACAAAAGCAAAACAATTAGTAACCAGATGCGCGCACCTATCTGAGATTAGATTCTACACCTTACGACGGCACCGGGTAAAATGTTATCCCCAGCATGATGTGTGTGCTTGTGCCATTCGCGCCAACTATAAACTTTACCTTGCGGCTGTTGAGAACATTACTGGCCACAGAATCGACGCTGATGAGCTTCACTCAACGTTCATTTGCATTCCGTCACCATCAGAGTGCCTTTTAGGCGAATGCAATCAGTGTCCAAAAGCCAGGTCCCTGACACTGGAGGAACTTAATATCCCAGAAGACGAAGAAATATTGCTAGAAATGTGGGAGGCAGCCAGCCTTGTAAAAAAAAGTTTTGGGTGCTGACACTTTTTTGAATCATCTTCGAGTATTGGTGGCAAGGTGGATCATGCACAACCACATCAGGAAGACTCAAAGTAGAGCTATATATACGACGAAAAGCAATGCGTGCAGCGTGGAAGCATTGTATTCCACATTGATTTTGCCGAAAACTGGACTGTCGTGCTCTCTGATGAAGTTCAGGCATTCCAATGCCACAAGCAGCAAGTATTCATCTTTACATGCGTGGTAACAACGAGAAAATCTACGAAGAGTTTCGTTGTTGTTAGTGACGACTTGAGCCACGACTCCGCTCACGCCTGCTTGGCTCTAGCGAAAGTGAAAGAATGGGTGGAAGGACAACCTGCCGGTTTACTCCAAGGTGACATATGGGAGTGGCGGAGCCGGCAGTCATTTGAAAAATAGATATCAGCTTTTCGAGTTCGGAAAGAGCTGTTGTCCCAGTACCCAATGGGTATTCTCAGCAAATGGACACGGGAAAAACGCGTGCGATGGAGTCGGAGGTCTCGTCAAGCATCAGGCAATGCTCAACAACTTGAGGACAAACCCTGAAAGTGCAATTAGCACAGCCAACGACATTGTAACCATCTTATCAGAGAAACTGAAAGGTGTGCATATAATACACCTTGAAGAAAAAGAAGTTGTTGCCTTCCGCGAGTTAAAGAAGGAAGAGAGGATGAGAGTACCCGCGTTCCATGGTCATGGCATGCCTGGCAGCTATCCACGTCAACGGAAGCATCTCGTGGCTTGTACGTGGCACGAATAGCCGGGCCTGCTTGGAAGGAGTTATGCGTACACGAAAGAAGAAATCTGAACTGTTTAATCAATCGAATAAACACGATTTCAGCCCAGAAACATGACTTAATGAAGTGGTTCTTCTTGACCTTCACAAATTTTCCATTTTGCTAAAGATTATTTGGAAAGCGCTCTTTGCATTTTTATCCTATATTTTTTTGGCGGGGGAGGGGGAGAGGAATCTAAGCTACGCATTGAGTTCTTACTGCCTTTTTGCTGAGGTAAAGGCGGAAAATATCTGTCTGCGCTGCGATACCGCAGCGCATCAAAGAACCCACGCGTACAAAACTGACCCCTAATCATTCATTATTGTGTCCCTCACAGCTAATATGCAGCGTTCAGACACAAATGACCAGGCACAATATCATGCAAAAATCGAAAAGCCGTACGCGATCACAAATGTCAGAATAATCAGACGTGCATGGCTCGCTGAGCCTTCCATAAGGGTCTAACTCGACGGCCTGTAACTCCTAGTGGAACAAAATTATGCAACATGTTTTTGGTGATTGTGAAAGCCAATGTGAAGGAGAATAAATGTACAAAGTTTAAAAAATATCAAAAATGGGGTTTTTTTTTAATTGTCGTCAGAAATTTCGACTGTTCGGTGTTTTTTTTGAAGTTAGCCCGTCCGTATCTCTTTATTGAAAAGTCATATAAATATAACCTTTAGCAGTTTAACTAAATAGTATGCTTAGAATGTAATGTGGGGTTTTCGCCGCTCTGCCACAAGCCTTTTTTGAGATATAAGCCCGCAAAGTGGACAGAAAAATGCTTCCTGGGCTGATTTGGAGGATTTTTATAAAAATATATGCACTCCCCATAAAGAGCAAAAATAATTTAACACAAGCATAATTATGCATATAATTACCTAAATAAATTTCAGCCATGTAGCCTTAGTATAGTTTGTGTAATTAATAACCAAAGTTGGCCGAAACAGAAGAGCAGGTAAGCGCGGCACTCCACCTCTTCATCATTATTGACTCCTGGCGCTTCGAAAAAATTTTTGCTAGCAAAACCAACTGCGGATCTCTTCTTTCCACTCATCGGGCAGCAATATATAAAATTTTGAAATAAATTGAAGGGGATGACCAGCCATGCTTTGTTCGATCTTACGTGGAATCACCCTACTACAGCGTGGTACTGTTATGCTAGCATTACGTAGCTTAGCGGAGTTTTCTGCAGATTTCCCAATTTCACCAATAGCTTAAACAGCTTCACTGTTGAAATTGAACTAGTGTATTCACACATTAAATTAATCCATCCATCTTACCGCCTGTCAACGCACCTTATTCCACATTAATCTGTCGGCAAGGGTTCGAGTTGTGAGTCTTTCGAGTCATAGTAGTCACATGTTCGAGCCCGGCAGCATGATTATCCCGTCTACAATCACTAATCAACAATTAACTAACTTGGGGATATGCAGGATAAGGTGGAGCAGCGTTGGTAGTTGCGCTGTTTGTCCTGACGCCGTCTTATGTGCAATATCGACGACAAGCTGTGCACTGACTAAGTAAGTGCACACCTGCGAGCCTAAACGTGTGTGATGAACGAAAACAAAGCTTCGGAGGATAAAAAAAAAATTCGGTCATCGCGAGGGCACGCGACCGAGCCCAGGCGCGGAGTGAGCAGGCAGCCACAAGCGCGCTGTGAACAAACAGTCCCCAGTAGTCGCGCGCTTTTCGTCAGCCACTCTGACACGTCGCTGAAGTCTGATGACATAACGCGGTGGGCGGGGCACCTCCTTCGACACCGCCCTAAGGAGCTCTGTACCCTCTATTTCGCAGACTTGAGACAGGACTGGAAAGGGAGGTTTTCCGGTCACAATATTTTCGCTCCTAACAAACTGTGTTGAAAAATTCTTTCGGCTTTGAATTTCTGAGAGGCCTTCAATACACACCCAGCCGTTTTCAAAACCAAGCCCAAGCGGTGGTTCAGGACCCCTTTAATTTTGCCCCCATAAGTTCGTGACATTGTCAGATGTAAAAACAGAATGTACTGCCTCTAAAGCCTTTGCATTGTTTGACTGGTTAGGCAGTACAGCACAGCCGCCATCTTTGTCACCTGGTAAAAAGGCAAGGTAATAGATCGTTAAATACGCAACAACTTTGTTTGTTGGTACTGCTCAGCCCAAAGGCTTAAAACAATAGTTTTAAAGGGACACCAAAGAGTAAAACAATATTTCCCAATGAGTAAACCACCCTTTCACAATAACAAAAGCACCACTCTGTGCGACAAGGCCTAGGCAAGTGAGAACACATGCGAAAGAAAAACATAGGTGCTTACACAAACTTGAGTTTCCCGTGCCAGCTCATTTTGACGTCAGATTTTGAAGGCACCTGCAAGGGTCCACATAATTATTTGCAACTAAAGTTTTTTGCATTGTGTTCATACGCAGCCAGACAGTTAACACAGCTAGTTTCATGGAATTCCATGAAGCCAATGCAGACAAAATACTAAAAAAGACTTTTACATCCGTGATGTCATGCTTGCATTGGCTTGCAGAGGTTTTTGCGTGAAACTTGAGAAATGAAACTTTGACCTTCTTTTTCTCCTTTAAAACATCATTTAAAATTTCTCGAGTAAATTCGCCTTCCCCGCTGGAACACCTTGTAAAAGGTTTATGAACTTAGCAAAGACATCTCCACAGATGCCAACTTGATTAACATTTTTTTACAGTTGCACCCCGCAATAACAAAATCCAGCAACAATGAAATTCTCGAAACAGTGAAACATATCGCAATCCCCAATGAAAGCTTATGAGATTCAATGCATTTCGCATCTTATAATAACAAAACGTTGCTAAACTGCGATACCATGATAACAAAATTTGCAAAGCCATTAGAATCCATGGTGACTCCAACAAAGTTCAAGAAATGTGCTAAAACATACCTTCTGCCCAGTTAAATATGCAAAATAACACCACAGAACACTTGCATGGGTGCCAGCATACTGAAAACGTCATTGCCACCAGCTTGCTTGTCGACTAGTCGTGTTGCCTCTGTTGTTGATCACTGCATCGTCATTGTTTAAAATTTCAGTAAGCTCGTGGTGAACGAAGACTACTTGTGGCTTTGCTTTATTTGTGATTAATGAGAACCACTGTGGTGCACATCTTAGAAGTGTGCAGTGAAGCGGAGGTGGGCGTGTCTTGTGGAGGTTTATCAGCAAGTGCGGCCTCTTACCGCTTTTGTGCCGTTTGGGCTGCTGTGCAGTGAATGTGGTGCACTGCTTTTGGGTTATTTCTGGTACATGTTACAACGGTGCTACACATTACATGGACTGCTGCTGAAGAGATTGTCGCAATAGAGTTGCTACAGAGAAGTTTTACCGCCACGTTCATTGGTTGCCATCACGGATGCCTGTGTGCAGGTGATGGTGTAGCTCGATATCCGGTAGCACTGCATTTTTGCTGAAATCAGAATCATTGCTTGATCGTCCTCTGTTTCTCTTGCATCATATATGTGGCGCCGACCTCACCGATAATTCTGGAGTACAGTTGGCGGTATTTACTCAAATCTTTACCCCTTAAAGGACACTTAAACCACCCAGAGGTCAAAATTTAGTAGTAGTGTCGATTTTGTGCCGGCATCCACAATGCCTTTTAAAAATGAGCCCAAAAGCTGCCTGCATGTTCAAATCTAGTATGAAACAGAAACTGATTTTGCAGCATTGGTATGAACTTCCCGTCAGATAGGTTATGTGCAGTGTCATTACCGGAGTGAACCTCTGTATACCTACCATTGGGCACTTTATTGCACACACTCCATCAACACTAGTGCCAAAGTCCGTTCAGCGATAACCCTGCACACTAGGGTGGTCATGATGGTGGCCCGCACTCCTGTTTACGTCTATATTGCAGCAGAAGGAGCAACCGTGCGGCACCCCTTCATCCGAGGCGGCACGTCTTTTTTCTTCTACGCACACGTGCTGCTCTGCGCATTGCTGCTTGCGCACTCGCATGTGCATTGTATCTTGCATTGTTGACTTGGCCCACGTGTTCAATTTCAATCGTATTCTATCGTTTACTGTATACTTTGAGTGCTTTATGGTCCATAGGTCGGCAGTGTGGGAGAAGACTCACTCACACTCATCGTAATTTTTCCAGGACCCGCACTCACTCGCACCCGAACTCACCTCCACTCACACTCAGTGGCACTCACTTGCAATCACTTCCACTCACACTCATTGGCACTCGCACTCACCTCCACTCACACTGACTGGTGCTCACTCGCACTCATGAGTGCACCGACCTGCCAAAGCACCACGCAAATACAAGGAGGGCGTGAAGCTTTTCTGGGGAACTGCCATGACGTGGCGCTGCTGTTGGACCCATGGATTTTCTCTGCTGTGGAAGCTGCGCCATAACGGCGGGCGTCTGCTACGTGCTTGATATTTTGGCTGCTATTAGCTAACATTGCATTCATTTAGCTCCTATAAAATACTACGTCACTGCAAGATACTACTGCAGTGACTCTTCTCACAGAAAACCCGTTTGTGCCATAAATATGGGGATTTTGTATATTTCCTTCCATGCTTGCAGATTTGTCACTGTAATGGTCCGCACTTACATGGCTGTTTCAGGCACACATGCTGGTTGTACTTCATCGTGAGCGGAGGTACACTAATTTAGTTAAGTGTGGCATGACAAGCGTAAACTTGCTGCAAAATAGAATGAGCATGAGAAGGCGTACATAACCAAGAGAACGAAGCAGATATAAACAGCCTGCTCATGCTAACGCTTTGCACCTTTCATTTACTTTATTTTATTTCATGCGTTCGATTTGCTTTACAAGACTGCCTGTCATGCTCGGCTGTTTCCTTGTGAGCATAAAAGTAAATTTACCAATTTATTGCATATGCTTGCCGATTCCTACATAGCAAAAGACTCGTTGATCAATTAATACGTAGTTCTAATTACACAATGAAAATAGCGAAAGGGAAGGGGTCAAGAAACAAAAGAGAAACAGAAACAGAAGAGAAAAGTAACATTTGCTGTAGGGGATTTGAATGTACATGCTCAGCAGTTTCGCTGAACATTTTTTCTTAAAAACCTGTATTCGCATTTTGGTCAAGTAAGGTGATCACATCATCATGCATCCTGTCATTGTATTTCTCGTGATTTCTATTTTTTACTCACACCGGGCTTAGTGCTACTATTAATTGTCCCAGTGTTTTCCATTGTATAAAATGATTGATCGTGTTTCTTTTGAATTTACATGTATGCCCTCCCTGCAACAATCTCTTGTGAAATCGGCAGGATTCCCAGAAAAATAAACGCTACGCTAGTTCCATTTGCCTGCTTCAGTAAACTGAAACACATTTACTCCGTGCTCTTATTGCTGCAGGAAACGAAGTATTTTTCAACCTTGGCCAGCCTAACAATGAGAAGGCTTCTGCCTGAAGAGCCGTACGCACAATAAATAAATGCTGAGAGCTCGAAAAAACTGTGCACACTACAGCATAGGTCGGCAGTGTGGGAGAACAGTCGCTCGCACTCACTCACCCTAATTTTTGCAGGACCTCACTCGCTCACACTCACCTCCAATCACACTCACTCGCACACACTTCCACTCACTTGCACTCATTCACGCTCACCTCCTCTCACACTCATTGGCTCGCACTCGCATTCACTTCCACTCACACTCACTAGTACTTACTCGCACTCACCTCCACTTACACTCACTGGCACTCACGCTCACCTCTACTCACACTCACTCGCACTCACCTCCACTCACACTCACTCGCACTCACACTCACACTTACTTACACTCACACTCACTGGTACTCACTCGCACTCACACTCACTCACAGTCACCTCAACTTGCACTCACTGGCACTCACTCGCACTCGCCTTCAAGTCTATGAAATGAGTGTGAGTGCACTTATGAGTGAGTGTGCTGACCTATGTTATGGTCACCATTTCTGTTGTTTTGTAGTCACGCGTCTGTCATATCTTCATTTGTAGAGCTTGAATAATGGATATACAGGCGTAGCATGGGAATATATTGTTTTCAGTGAGATTAAAGGGTAACTCCGGCGGCTTTTTTACCAGGTTCTGATATCAAGGTTTTCGAATGGTACTGATAGTCCTGTAACAGCCAGGGTGGTTCAGTTTGCTAAGAAACGCACCAGTAATATTAAATAACTAGAGGTGTGGGAATATTCGAAATTTCGAATAATTTTCGAATAGCGTTTGCTATTCGATTCGATTCACACTTAACTTTCACTATTCGAATAGTTCGAATAGTAAGTTGGTAAAGAAGTTCGTAATTAAGGGGAGCAAATATGCCATGTCTCATGACAAATGGCCCATTCCCGCAAGTCGTGCGCTTCGCCGCATAACACCGGTGTACTGCAGCGAAACTGACGTTCCTGTACGGCGGCGGAGCTAACACCCACGTATTGCGGCAAAGCTAACACCAATGTGCTGTGTCGAGCACTCGCATACTTCGGCGAAGCAAACACTTGTGTAATGCGGCGAAGTTAACACTCGCATGTTGCGGCAAAGTTACCTCAGCTTTCTGTGGCGCACTTCAGTGATAGACTGTTCTTCAGGACTTCGGAATGACACTGTGGGCTTACACGTCACACGATAAATTTTTTGCCTGTGTTTAACATTGCATTTCTCCATAATTAGATATTGTATTATTCAAAAGTATTCGAAAATAATTAAAAAAATATTCGATTCGATTCGCACTTGAACATAAATATTTGAATTCGCTTCGCAAGAGATTTTGCTATTCACTCAGCTCTATAAATAACCAACTGAAAGTCGTGTTCAAACGGAAACCGAAATGGGTAGATGCTTTGTGGAGCGTGTGCAGTGACGTCAAAACCTTCCCGTCACCAGAAATGTGGAAATGGAGCAAAAAAAATGCCAGTGGCAAGGTCATCCAATGAGATATTGAGTTATGTTAGGATTTCTGAACTTGACACTAACAGTTTAAGCGCTGAAGTATCGCCATTTTGCTTTTGAAGGCCCACTGGCTCGGGTAGGCAGCTCGGGTAGGCAGATGTCTTCAAAACACAGGGTGGCCCGCATGAGAATGCGCCAAAAATTTTTAAAATTCATTTGCAGGAAAACCAAATGACTTACAACCAAATCGCCGGATCTATTTGTTGATTAAAGTTTTCTCTCTCTTTCTCTCTGCAACCGCCTGACTTAGCATATATTATTACAGTATCGAGGAGAATATATGTTGAAAATTTTGTTGGGATCAGTGAACACTGAAAAATCACTGGAGTTGCTCTTTAGGAGACATTCAAAGGTGAATTTAATTTTGTGTGTTCTTAGGCATGCTAGCACCTTTTCAAGATGGGCAAACACTCGGTGTATGCGTGCGATGGTGATAGCATGCACAAGAAGACGCAAAATTAGGTTCCCCTTCGAACACAAGAGACCCTTGGCCTTAATTTTTGGTCTGTGGAAACCAAGGCATTCATTAGTCTTGGAAAATGAAGAGAAATGAAGGATGCATGAAATGCTCATTACTAAAAGGCTATGCAATTCGTGCACTGTACAGGACCTAAAGCACAGTGACATAAACAATTGAACACAATGAAACGTGTAGGCAGTGCCATGCTCCAACTGCAGGCTCACCCATAGTCGCAAAAAGCCCCTGAAGAATCTTGCAAGACTTTGCGAGACATGAAATGTCAATGCATACAGGCATGCAGCAAGCAATGACCACAAAACTGCCCATGCAAACCAACTTCACCAACGCTCGCAAAAGTTCAAAATAATCTCAACGGACTTCAGTGGCAGTTGCTTCACTGACACCAGGGGCTGGCATGCCATGGGAAATGAGAGGGAGGAGGAGTGAGTGGAGTTGCGAGGAGGGGCTGGAACAGCGGGAGGAAGGGGAGCTAATGCGCCTCCATTGTACAGATGGCAGAAGTTGAATTCCTGGGCTCGCCTAGGCGTTTGTGTTTTTGACAGTGGGTGTCAATGCCATAGCAAAATGGTGACTGAGGCCCAACCGAGGACAGTAGCGGGGAGTTTGCAGTGGTTTTGCACACAGCTGTGACCTCTGTGTATCGTATCTGTTATTAGGGGCGAAGCTCCTCTTAGTCTAACCTTGTCCCTCGTCAGGCGTCAGGCGTAACCGGCAGTATCTCCCGGGAGGCACGCGCTCGCCCTCGGCGCGTGCCTCCCAGCGTGTGCCTCTCTCTCTCTCACTCTTCCATCTGCTGTCTTGTGAGAGAGAGAGAGAGAGCGAAAGGCGCACGTTCATGGAAATGCTCTTTCTTAGATGAACGCTCTACCAGCTCGCAAAGAAGGAGAACGCGCCCTCACCCGCAAGAGACAACGTTGGCGCAGGCAGCGTCTTCTAGCAAGTTTCTTGACTGAGAAATACCGACTGCTCGCGTTGGAGAACCGTTCACCGGCCACCCATATATATATATAGGCACTGGATCTTGACTTGCAATGAAGTGCCGGTGGGAGATTTCACTTGTGCATAGTTCAACCATAAGGATTCGTAGCGTGCGTGTTAACTAAATTAATCCGGAACTCGGCACGATCTACGATGAACATCCCGAGCTTCGCCCACTCATCATCATTCACTCCGTGGATATGCTGTAATTTTTTTAAATTCACATGGTGACATGCTGCTTTTTTTAATCAAGCTCTCATCAGAGAAATATTTTGTGCTCTAAACATAGCTGTGTCACGTCTTCTTTTTGTGTACTAGGCCTGCAACCGTAACACAAAGAGCAATTAAGGAAGTTACTGTGGGCTGCAAATGTGAAAATAACCTCACCTCGCAAATAATCCCACAGCTCCCTAATAATGCATTAAGGTGTGTTTTTATTGCGAACTCTTTAAAATTGGATACCTGTTAGGTGCAGAGAAATGCAGTAACCCTTGCAGGATAAAAGTGACTGCCATACCAGGCATATTATGCGGCAAGCAATAGGTGTCGCTCTATGTATGAAGACAAATCATGGACTCATCCCAACTACAACTTACCAAATTTGCTCTCAGCAATGAAGCTCTGAAGCAGGCTAACAAAATATTTAGAGTAATGCCTTGCTTTTCAATAATTTTCTTCCTGTGCTGTCTAAATTTGACAACAATGAAATTCCCGCAACAGCGAATTTATTCATTTTCCTCAAGGATTTCAATATTGCAGGATTCAACTGTATCACTGTGCAGTGACAATGCAATTACAAATGTTTTTCTTCAATCAGAGGGGGTGCCTGTACAAGAGCCCACCAGGAAACGAGATTTACCACAAGGGATGCCACTCCATCTTTGAAGTTGATGGACGGAGGGACAAGGTTTGTTTTTCACCTTTATATTTTAAATTTTCTTTTAAATTTAATTAGTTATAGGACAGTCAGTAATTGTGACAAGACTACAATTCATTGTGCAAGCTAAAGGTTTGCACAGCTGTTGTGAATTTCTGCTACGACAGTTAATCACCATTTTTTTCTTACATGCAAGGCCAAAAACAAAATTTCTTTGGCGCTGTACATGTAAAACTAGCAATATGCTTGAAAAAGTTGTGGTAGCTTAAAATTCTTTTCTTTATAAAGCATTTATAGTTTCTTGTTGCTGTTATAGCTTTCTGGGTCCATTGTAATATGTAGAATAGAGGAGACGACCTGATATATTACTATATTTACGTGGTTGTAATGTGCATAAGCTTGCAGTCTGAGGTGGGATTTTGCATCCTTGAAATGGCATTACAATTATGCCACGTGCTCCGCAGTTTTAAAGGGGCCCTAGGACACTGTCTTCTGTGACTGTCTTCTGGACTGTCTTCTGGTGCGCTGGAGTGTATGTAGTATTGAATACCGAAATGAAAGCAAAAAGAATGATAAGACTCGGTGCATGAGAATTAAAGCTATTAGTCCTCAAAGTTTAAAACATGATCTGACAGCCTGGATAAATGTTTCCGTTTGCATTTTGCTTTCCCGCTGATGTTTATGGTTGCTTCAAGTCAGTGCTTGCCTCTTATACAGATGCTGGAAGTTTATTCTCAAGGGGTCCTGTGCAGGTTACCTTGCAATTGTTCTTTTTGATGGAGTTGTCATTATGGTTACAATAGGGACAATGAACCATGTGTGACAGTCAAAAGAGGCAGTGGATATTTCAAACGGATCTCCTTTTCATTTTGTGCATGAGGAATGGTTCTGTTGTGCCCTTGCTTGCCTCCAACACTCAACTGCATTAGTGCATCACATGGCACTCCTTTCCCAACAGTCGCAGCCAAATAAAAAAAGACAACGATCATATCCCCATGCAAGTACGGCTGCCTCTTTGCCAAAGGTGGAAACAAGTTTCACGTGTTAGAGGCTATGCTTTTTAAACCACCATGAGTAAAGTGTGCGTTCTTTGGCGGAGAACATCTCTGGACATATGTCTTTCGATCTTTTTGTGCTCAACAGCATTGCCTAGTAGAGATCAGTGAATGTGTCAAACCAATCACAGTGCAAAGCCACTGTCGTCACTGTTAGATAGTCAAATGCCACCTCCTATAACAAAATTCGCTGTTGTGTGTCACCATGGTTTAAGCAGTACAGTGGACTTCCAATAAACTTAACTTGGTTAAATAAAAATGCCTTGTTAATGGAATAAAGAGGATCATTTGGCTGGATATCTATGTCCGGCACAGTAGAACATTTTGGCTACTTGTAACACTACTTATGGGTCATCTATGTATGGTTAAACAGCACGAACACTAAGTACAGCACAGGCTTGTTCACACCAAAAAGTAGTCTCACAACCATGAAATGTATTGTAGAAGTCAACAAGCCAATCCAGCAGCCGTGCCCATACTGGATTGTGCTGCAAAAGGAGGGCAGGAGCCACGAGCTGTGTCAGTTGTGGGTTAGGCCTACATGTGTGACTAAGAGTGGTGGATAGGCACAGTGGAGAGCACAAAGAAGCGGCTGCACCAGGCACTCTTGCTTGAAAAGAAGCTCCAAATTCTTCAGGAGTGCGATCGAAGCAGCTTTTCCAAGACTGAGGTGGCTAAAAATGCAACATCCCTAGTCGACGCTGTCGTGGATCTTGAAAAACAAAGAAAAGATAGAAGAAGCTGTCATGTATGGGACCTTTACCTCTAAGCTGATGTGGACGCCGCTGTATGAAGTACTGGAAAAAGTTCGTTTTGTGTGGTTCAAATGGGCATGAAGTTCCAATTTCCATTCTGGAGCAGAAGGTGCGAGAGCTTGCCCTGCACATGGGTGTTGAGAGCTTCACCCTAAGTGACGAATGGCTTTTAACCGGTTCAAGAAACGCCATGGACATGTTTTCAAGGCAATCTCAGGTGAGAGTGCTGCAGTGAACCAGGATGTTTGCACCAACTGACAGCAGGGACGGCTTAAGGAAATTTTGGTGAACTATGATCCGTGAAACATATTCAACGTAGACATGGGCCTTTTTTATAAAGCGCTCCCATCAAAGCCTGTAGCAGTTGGAAACACAGTAACGAGTGCATTACTGTGCTCGTGGGTGCAAACATGGCCGGAGATGAAAAATTGAAGCTGTTGGTGATTGGAAAATCAAAGCGTCCATGTTGCTTTAAAGGCATGAACGTTATAGGCACGAATTTTTGATATTTTCGTATTGTTGCTGTAAATAAAAGCAGTGGCGTGGAGAACCCCTAAAAGAGTATCATAGTGCCTCGCAATGCAATGAATATATTTTTAATACGGCTGCCTTAAAATCCCAGTTTCGGTTTTTCTTTCGAAGGGGCGGTTTCATATTTATGTGTCAACAGAGTCGGACGTTCGTCTAAGTCACGTAGGGACAGCACGCGTCGCTGCAACTCTGTATGTGATCAATTACACGTGGGCCAAGCAAACAATGATTTCACGGTCGTGCAGTGACTCTGAGAGTGATCATGATGATTTTTAAGAGACTGGGTTCATATGGCATCGTAGTGTCCACTGCGCTGGGGCTGGCTTGCAGATGCTGGATAAAGAAAACCTTAAAATTTAACTAAAATACTTTGTACGTGTTTCCTGGCTTCGGTGTGTTGAGAGCGTTAACAATGCATAGCTATAAAACGAAAAATGTATGTCTTGCGCTACCATAAAATTGTGCCAGTACTCCTTTAAAGGCATAGGGGAAAGCATAGGGGAAGTTTATTATAATCTCATCATAAGTTCATGCTCTACGTGATGCCTCCTGGCAAGAAAGTGTGTTTCACACACGCTGCCATGGCTACGAGTGGCGCTGTCTAACACAACCAGGACAATATGGACGTAAATACCCAATAAAGTGGAAAGGGGGATGACCGCCTTCGTAGCTCAGTGGTAGAGCATCAGACGCATCATCCGAAGGTCGTGGGTTCAGTTCCCACCGAAGGCAAGTTTATCTTTTCGTCCATTTTAACTCCTTTCTATTTACTTCACAATTACAACACTACAATTAACTTCCCCTATGCTTTCCTAGGCTTCATTGTCTGTTGGCTCATTAAGGAGCCTGTTAGTGACACCACTCAGCCTGGGAGCCAACTTACCATTTAGTTCAAAGGGGACTGTCCTAATTTCTGCTGTGCTGAACGGGTGTCTTGCTCCACACCTTCCAGACCATAGAAATCCGGGTAGTCTGCATATGTGGCAGCTCCAAGGTGGAGGTACTTTTTCACCAGCTGCTGTGAGATTTGATTGTCGGAGAGCCCAGCAGTCCTCTAGTTGTCAATGAGCTGATCTGTAGAGTATCTGATCTGTTTTCGTTTGCCTATGTTTGAGAAGGTGCTTGAGAATGTTCCATATAGCCCCTGGCCTCACCTGCCCATCGACAGTGTTATAGACCTCGTTCCACTATTGTGTGGCCATAGTTTGGCTGTACGATTCAATATCCTGATTGAGTAGTACCGTTTTCTTTATGAGTCACTGTGTATTTCATGTATTAAGTATGGAGTTTTTTTGCTTCAAGAAGCCTCACTAGGTGGCTGTCCATGCGATCTGTTCTAAGGTCTGTCTACAACACCTTAGTGGCAGCTTTAAAGTCTGCTTTATGCTGCTCAAGTAGCTGGCCAATGTTCTCATACTCAGTTTCATCACTCTTTCTAATCTTGCGAACGGCATCCCAATTAATGGTCTGGGCATCGTAGCCTTGATGGTGATGTGATGGAATGGTCACTCCCTAAGTTCTCATGTAAGTTTTGCTACGGGGTGCACCCGACATTCATGGCAAAAACCCAATCTGGCGAATTCTGTGTCCCTCACTACAGAACTGCCAAGATATATGCAAACATTGTGATTAGTAACTAATAACATGTTAAGATTGGTAGTACACTGCAGAAGCGCACTCTTGGTAGTACAATGCAGAAACACTCACCCCTTAGGTGTACTATTGACATAGCCCCATGTCTGATGTTGCGCATTGAAGTCGCCAGCTACTCTCAATAAATCCAAGCTCACATTATTGCAGGCTTTGCAGAGAAGTGCATTGGAATTCTGAGTATCACTTGGTGAGCTTGAGCTATAAACATGGAGGATGATTACTTGCTCCTTAAGCCAAAAGTTTAGAATTTGCTCCGTAAATATATGCTCAACCTTTCAATACATATGTACCTTGCAAACCTCAAAGAAGAACTCCTTGGATATGAGGATACCGTATTTATTGAAATATAAGGTGAACTGCAGCCTGAAAGTCTGCCCTCGCCTTCTATTTGAGGTACAGTTGCCGACCGATACGTCTGACATGCTTGGTAATTAGGACAGCCGCACGGTACCGCCAGTGTCCCCATAGCCTTAATGTGTTAAGACGACCGATATTTCGGAGAGTTTCTAGCTTCAAATTATATAATTCAGTCTCCGTTCGTGGCTGTCGAGCACACTCAATGGGCCACCATTATATCCTTCAGCGCCACACTCACGTACAAAACAGTGATCTTTTGAAGCTTAGTTTCAGTCACGACGCGCCAATTTTGGAGGCAAGTCGCACTGTCATTGCGATCACTGCATCCTGTCCCGGCACCCAGTGCGTGGTTCGCGATTATGAGTACGGGTCACGTTGGGATAGCACCTTCACGTTCCGTTTTCCGTGCTTGTTTATTTATTTTGCATTCCAAGATGTCTTTCTCGTGACGTTAAGCAATGGATCATGTCTAGCGGTATGATTGATGGCCTTGCAGTCTGCACCGACGAGCATGCCAACAAAAACGAGGCAAGTGCACAGCACTGACAATGTGGCATACCTGCCGACACCTTGAAAACAGTGCGAGCAAACGTAATCAGCAACTACTTCCATCGACACTAGATTAACTTTTGCTGATTGCAAATGAGCCTGAACTGCCGCCGATCACGAGCTAAAATGCAGACATCATTGATTACCTTGAGGCTGCTTTGTGGTGATTCCTGCCACTACTACATTTGAAGACGTGAACATTGTGGTGCGATATCGTCATGTGCTAAACTGGATACGATTATGAAATAATTGCCCAAGTTCTCCAAATGTCGGAGTGACTAAGACTCAAAATATGAATATGCGTCATGAGCTATGGAGCTGTGACCTGCGGATCTAATTTGTGCATTTGCTGTCCTTGTGTCATCGTAAACTTCCTGAAATACACGTGTACTTGGTCCCATGTAAGTGGAAATGCATGCAGCAACACATCTACTACTTCTTCCTAGCCCAGGGTCCTTAAAACGCAAATAAAATGGTCATTCGCCCTACATTAGTGTGCACACTTTTTTTTTCTTTTACGAGGGTCCTTCAGCTCCCCCTTCGCCTTATAATCATGACCGCCTTATATTCGGTCACCTGGGTGACCGAATCAGGTCACCTGGGTGACCTGATATTTTCCTTCCTCCCAGCAAGCAATGGAGCGATAACCCTGGAGGGCCACCTCCCCTTAAGGGTCTCGTGGAGGAGAGGTACAGCTAGATTATATGCCTGTGAGCTAACTGACTACTGCAAGACTTCCTTCTTCCTGGGGAAACACAGAGAATTCTATTACCAAATGACTAATTCTTTACTAGCTTTATATGACTGCTACTTAAGTTTTGCTTCACCACCACCACCCTTGCAGAAAGGGATTGGATAATAGAGCTGATGCTAGTGACAGCCTGCTTAATTTCACAGACCACCCCTGGAATTCCCCACTAAAATTCACTGTCCGTTTCCTGAAATCTACAGGAAGGTCAGTGGCTTTTCACTTACTGCCTCTAGGCTGCACCTTGGCCCGCTTTCTTTCTTCCTTTCTACATCTTTTACATTTATACTCTTTCTGTGTCTTCTCTTTGTTTGCTTCTGTGTCATCTTTCTCTTTCTGTATTGCACTCTCTCCTTCTTTCCCTCCTCATTCTTGCACCTCTTTCCCACTCCTTGTTATACTAGACTGCACATGGCTGTCACTCTGTGTGGAACCTATAGAGGGTGCTTTAAAATGTGCATGCAGCACCACGTGTCGCTCGCCTCACATGCGTTGAGCGTCATGCAGATAGTGGTTTACTGCTTTGGAAGATATGGCAATGCAGGTGCCTACATGCCATGGCTGGTGCATCAGTCCTGCAAGCTGGTACAGGATTGTTCTTCCACAGAGAAAATTGCATGCTTGGTCTCCCCCAAATTGACTTTATCCACAACTTAAAGTGCATGCAGACTTGGCTATCTCATCTGTGTGAGTTCACTGTGCTTTTATTTTCTGCACGAACTCTGGTGTAAGCCAAGCTTATAAAGAGGAGTGCAAACTTTGGGGAGCTCGACCTCAAAGCACCTGGGTGGCCTCTGCAACATCTTGCCGTGCTATTACTGCATTATTTCTGGGAGCTCTCTGACAGGCCAGAACCACCCGATACCATCCCCCGATTTCTCACTAAGATTTTGACTCCAGTTTGCACAACTCTGCTTTTGGAGCTGTGTAACCGCCCGCACGAGAGCCAAATCCACCACATAAACTACTGTGGGATGAAATCTTGGCCATGGGGTCACAAGAAATGAATTGCATCTAAAAATGTCAACTCCTGCAACTCGTTTAAAAAGAAAGTGCATCTTGCGGAGTTCCCACCTCTTACAGCATCTAGCCTTGTCTTCTGAAACATGTATAGACCTATGAAATGAACCCTATGAAATGAACATTGCATATCTTAGAGTGGCGAAAAGACTCCCAGTTTCTTTCCATGACATTGAAACAGGTGTTAGAGGCTCAACAAGAAATTACGGGGCATGCTTAGAACTTTCCAAGAATATGAAGGTAAAAGCATAGTAGGACCTTCGGCTCTTGTACTGCTCTGAACAGCCTGCTGCTACAGATTCATCCATAGTCATGTCCTGCCAACAGCAGTTATGACGAGTGGCATTTTGAGCTGCTCTAGCCTTCCTCAATACAACTAGGGTATGGTGCACCGTCGACCATAGCAATGTGGACTTAAGCTCCGAGCTGACACGGCAAGGTGTGCAAGGGGTGTGAGCATGTTACGACTGTGGTGCTGCTTGTGCCGCCAAAGCGTTGAGGTCGTCCATCAGCTGTCATTGTAACAGAGGGAAAAACGGATTCGGTCATGGAAATGATGCTATTTTTTGCGGCCCATGTAGGGAGCGACCGTGAGGGGCAATGGAGGGCTCCACATATTTGACCACCTAATAATAATAATGATCATGACAACAAACATTTGTAATCATAATAATAATAATAATAATATAGGAATAATAAATATTTACACTGAAATCGCACAGTAAAAGGTGTCTTGGCCTGCAAGTCTAGTGTAACACGCCTTTTTCTTCTATTCTTCAGGCCAGTTTGCATGCTTCGACCCATGCAAGACTTTTTTTACATCGTAACACGACCCTGAAACATAAAAACCTAAAGCTTTTGCCTTGAAACAAAAGTGCAGAATTAAGGACAGCAGAGAGAGGACATGGTCACAGGAAGAAAATGTGCTTGATTCGTCAGAGAGCCAAGTGAAGAAACCGTGAAGCGTCATCCCCAAGAGGCACTACATCCGCCCGTTGTTACAACCGACTATGCAGCAATTCATGATTCTAATCAACAGCGCAGATCCAATGCACACATCTTCACGGTGGCAGATTCGTTTTGTTGCAGCAGCAAGTGACATTTCGTTGTGCATGTGTTCTTAGAGAATGGTTCCTCTAAAGGCTGCACAGTGGTGCCCCTGTTGCAGCGCAGGGAGTGTATAGTTTACCCGCTCACCTTCTCCTTTTTCTCTTCCTCTCCCTCCTATTCATCATTACGTAAGTCCTCACGCCACATTTCTCTTTCCCATCCACTTTTCGAACTATACTGTAAAAGGCTATGCCGTGCTTTACCCTCTCCTTTCCTTCATCCTCACTCTCACACTTCTCAGCCTCGCTTCTCTTTCCCACCACCTTGCCATACTGTAATATGCATGGATATGCAATGCTAAGATCTGCATGGCACTCACCTGGCACGTACTTGCTCAACCAGTCTTGTCCGGACCATGCTGCCCTTTTGGCAAGGTTGAAAGCTATGCCATTAAAAAGGAAATTTGAAAATGTGGCTCTGAAAACCTTGAGGCATGCTAGCCTCATGTTCAGAGTTGCTTTTATGTGCACAAGTTGTGTACGTTCTTATCGGCAAAAAAGAAAGGTGCCCACAATGCTTAAGCACAAACATGGACAGCTTCCAACCAGAAGTTTGAAGAGAAGAGCCTACATGCAGAATTACTTACAAGAAGCCTTTACAGACTGTAGATGCAACATTGAAGATATCATGATGGTTCTGCTGCAATCCAGAGATTGTAGGCTTAGTTATGTTGAGACACCATGCCTCTGCAGGAGTTTTTGGTTTCTTCAGTGCAGTCAAATTGCCTTCCTTTCAAAGAGAGAACTTGAACTGCATCCTCTTATGAGTGCCTTTCCAGGCACAACCTAATGAAGCTTACATGCTTTGAAGCCATCAGAAGGCATAGGGGACATTGTAGTTTTCAAATGTGGTGTAGTGATTTGAACACAAATGAAAAGGAATTAATGCAGATGACTAATCCACATGATGTCAGCAGGGACTGAATTTGCAATCTTCAGACACTGCATTCGATGCTCGATTAGCTACGATGGTGGGTATGCCCTTGTCAACTTTATTGGGTATTTTCTTGCATGTAATGCAGGGACTGTTAGCCACTGCCACTCATAGTGAGGTCAGAAAGTGTTGAACACACCTTATTTTGCCAGCTGGTGTTATGAAACACAGAAGCAGTTTTTCTCTTCTAATTAGCTGGCAGCTGACCAATGAACCCCCGCATGCTACCTGAAGACATGAAGTCTGCCAGGATGAGACCCCTGCTGCAAAATAATGAAAAGAGAATGGCTCAAGGGCTCGGTTTCTTTCCATAGATGCTGGGGCCACTATTTGTAAATTCTAAGTATAGTGAAGTAATTATGACAGGAATGGAAAGTAATTATACTGGAAGAAAAATAACAATTTACTGTCCATAGGGGCTGACTCTACAACTTGCAACAAACTGTGCAAGTTATAAGAACCTACAGGCAGAAATATTCAGTAAACTGGATGACTGAATGGACCGTCATCATCACTCAATTGACGAGCATGGGACTGGAACTTGTAGGTTTAGTCCCTGCTGATGGCAAGTTGCCGTTTATGTCCGGTTTAATTCCTTTCTGTTTATTCAAAATTACTACGCTACAGTTGAAAACTACAAACACAGCTGAACCTCTTTGTAAGAGGTGCTCACCATGGAGAAGTTTTCGTTCCTTATATGAGGGGTCTCTTAGGAGCAGGTGCCATGTTTTTTTGTTTTCTGATCTGCCCTTATTTGGTAAAGGCACACTACAACTGCACACAACAGAAGGCTACAGCCTGTTCCAAAGGTTTTATTATATAATATCATTTGCCTAAATGCTAGGTAGTTTAGACAGTGGCGCTTAAGAACGCACTTCATGTTTTCTTGACTGCAACTTTCTCACCTTTGTTATTGTTGCTCTTTGTTTCCACAATGAATTAACTAATTTTGAGCTAATAGTGCTGCATTTGAATTTAAAATATCTTTTTCAAACAACACTGCTGACCAATATTTAAGGATATTTTTACTTTATACCCTATTGATGTTCTCAGGGGCATCTCTATTATAAGAGAGGTCCAACTAATGCGAAAGACAGAATATCGAACCATGTGGGTGAATGATATATGTGTCTTACACCTGAATGTCTTGTTTGTCAGTGTATCTTATAAAGGGGTTCCAGTGCACTGTCCCGTCTGCCTTCCTTGGCATCGTTGTCTGTTTGCTTCATTAGGTTATGTCTAACAAAGAAATGAGCCTTGATCCATTCCTGTTCTTTTTTTGTTACCGGGCTAGTTGCATGAACATGAAACACCGCATAAGCTTAATGTATCTGGTGCCACCGTTACTTTGAGGCCATTTCGGACGAAATGTTTTCTTGTATTCACAGCTTGATTTGAACTGTAACACCACGTGCGTTTTCAAAATTATCTGCAAGAAACGCTCACTTCTCCAGCTGTAAATATGGTATTTGTCACCTGCTGGTCATAAACTGATGCGAATTTCGTAAGGAAAAACAAACTAATGGTGCCTCAGCTATTGTACAGCTATGAGGTGGACACTTAATTTTTATATTTAAAGCAGTAGGTTTAAATTTGTGTTCTGTATGTGGTATTCAATGTATTAAAGGCACACTAAAAAGCAAAACAAAATATCTTCCCATCAATAACTCACTCTTTCACAATACAAAAGCACAAGAGAATGTGCTTGGTAAGCGAAAAAACACTAAAAAGGAAAATACAGGTGGCGGTGCCACCTTGAGGTTCCTGCACCAACTCGCTGTGGCATCACAGATTTTGAAGGTTTCTGCTAGGGCCCACACAATTATTTGCTGGTAAAATTGAATTGGATTCTGTTCGTATGTAGAAAAAGAGATTATGTAGCAAGCTTTGTGAAATTTCATGGCACCAGTATGGACAAAATACGTAAAAATACTTTAAAATCTGTGATGTCATGCTTGCATTGAGGTACAGTGATCTTGGTGTGAAATTCATAAATAAAACTTTACAGTTTATTTATACGTTTAATATTTGAGCCCATGATCATGAAATCAGTGACAAGAGAATTCAAAAAGAAAGATCTTTCAGTATAAACTGATTGACTTTTCCTTTAGTGTCCATTTAAGTTGGTGCTAATGTTCACTGAATTCATATCATCTTATGTGGGAAAACACAGGGGCTTTTTAGACTCTTCTAGCTACACTTTATTTGTCTGAGAAATTGGCCGTATTTCATTGAGCAGATCAAACTCACTATGCCATCACGACAACCAGGAGCTCTCAGAAAGAAAGTGGGAGAAACAGGGATGGCAAGGTGATTGCAAAGAATGGAAACAAAAGAAGATACTATTGATTTACAAATGTGGCAAAAAAAGAACTTGTGAAAGGAGGAGCAGTCTGACTGTGGAAGGGGCAAGGTTTCACTATTTGAAACTGGAACTGGTTATCAGAGGAACGAAATGTACTGGAGTAAATATTCGCAACAAGAGGAGGCACATGCCTGCTGAAGCAGTCTATAGACCACCCTGCACGTGCATTTTAACAGAATGCCAGGATATTTACCCAGCAGGACCCACAGAAGATATCTACTACCTTGGAAGCCCTGGGTTTCTAAACTGATGGAGGTGTTAACTGGCCAGCAGTTTACTTGAACAAGAAGCATTTACAGTGTTGGCAGAGAGATTGATAGAACTAGTCATTACAGACATTGGTTGTGCAGTACATCATCGCAAATGTGCCGGGTGCTTCCGTAACTGGCGAGCAGTTTACTTGAACAAGAAGCATTTACAGTGTTGGCAGAGAGATTGATAGAACTAGTCATTACAGACATTGGTTGTGCAGTACATCATCGCAAATGTGCTGGGTGCTTCTGTAACTGGCCAGCAGTTTACTTGAACAAGAAGCTTTTACAGTGTTGGCAGAGAGATTGATAGAACTAGTCATTACAGACATTGGTTGTGCAGTACATCATCGCAAATGTGCTGGGTGCTTCTGTAACTGGCGAGCAGTTTACTTGAACAAGAAGCATTTACAGTGTTGGCAGAGAGATTGATAGAACTAGTCATTACAGACGTTGGTTGTGCAGTACATCATCGCAAATGTGCTGGGTGCTTCCGTAACTGGCCAGCAGTTTACTTGAACAAGAAGCTTTTACAGTGTTGGCAGAGAGATTGATAGAACTAGTCATTACAGACATTGGTTGTGCAGTACATCATCGCAAATGTGCTGGGTGCTTCTGTAACTGGCGAGCAGTTTACTTGAACAAGAAGCATTTACAGTGTTGGCAGAGAGATTGATAGAACTAGTCATTACAGACGTTGGTTGTGCAGTACATCATCGCAAATGTGCTGGGTGCTTCCGTAACTGGCCAGCAGTTTACTTGAACAAGAAGCTTTTACAGTGTTGGCAGAGAGATTGATAGAACTAGTCATTACAGACATTGGTTGTGCAGTACATCATCGCAAATGTGCTGGGTGCTTCCGTAACTGGCCAGCAGTTTACTTGAACAAGAAGCATTTACAGTGTTGGCAGAGAGATTGATAGAACTAGTCATTACAGACATTGGTTGTGCAGTACATCATCGCAAATGTGCTGGGTGCTTCTGTAACTGGCCAGCAGTTTACTTGAACAAGAAGCTTTTACAGTGTTGGCAGAGAGATTGATAGAACTAGTCATTACAGACATTGGTTGTGCAGTACATCATCGCAAATGTGCTGGGTGCTTCTGTAACTGGCGAGCAGTTTACTTGAACAAGAAGCATTTACAGTGTTGGCAGAGAGATTGATAGAACTAGTCATTACAGACGTTGGTTGTGCAGTACATCATCGCAAATGTGCTGGGTGCTTCTGTGTTGCTGCAACTTTTTAAATGCGATTACAAAAAAAAATAAGGTGATCACCAGTAGGCGTGCCATTATCACTTTTGGTCACCAGATGGTTACTAATCGAACTTATTTCTGAACTCATTATAGGTAGTTTTTATGTGGTTTTACACTTCATTCAACATAGGAAGCAGCAACTTTGATGCTTCTGCCTTGTGCAGGCATAAAGAATAAATGCAGGCATAAGGCATGCTGCATACGATGTTATGCAGTAGGTTTTAACTGCTGCTACTATGACACAGAATCTTATCATTCAAACATTCAATGCTGAACAGTATCAGTGTGACAGATTTGAAGCCATAGTAGCACATCTGTTTGCAGGTTTCTGCTCACTGAAGATTACAACTTCACATAGTTGTTGAACTGCCCCTTTGCTTATGCACTGTTTGGTCATGCTAGTTGCAGAGTTTTGGCTTGGGCCTACATCTCATGGCCACAGAAGTAAAGGCTCTGTTTAAACCTGAAAAGATGGTACAAATGAATGCTTAGATGTTGAGAAAATGGAAGGTGTTCCTAAATTTAAGATTTTCTTATATGGTTTATTGCATCTTAAGCCGAGCAAGTTCTTTTTATAAATGTAAAAGGACATGTTGCGCATGAAGTGACCAAGCATTCCTGATCTATGCTGGAGTAACAGATTTGCCACTTAGTGCTCATCATTTGTGTGTTTGAAGAAATGAAAATAATGAGCACCGACTAAAATAAAAGGTTTAAAATTGACGTTTCAGCTATTGTACGGTAGCCTACAGTAGCCATATGGTAGTTCACAGTAAAATGGCTACCGTACGGTAGCCATTTTACTGTCAACAAGGCTACCGTACGGTAGCCGAAACATCAATTTTAAACCTTCTTATTTTGGTCGGCGCTCATTCTTTTTGTTTCTTCATGCTTCTTCCCGACCAGACAATCCTTCGTCAAACCATGAACTTCATATGTGTGTTTGTATTAGTAATAGTTTGCTTTCTATAAAAGCAGGCCTTTCCAAGCAGTCTCTCAGTTGTTAGCCCAACTGCCCAATTTATGGAAAGTACATTATCAGTGTGCTTATGGGTGGCTAGCCATATTAAGTTTATTTGGCATTTTTGTTTGTAAACGTGTCAGTCACGGTGAGTCTACTGCATTTCTAAATTTTTTAATAATTTAAATGTGTTTTGGATTGTCATGTTCCATTTCGTTGTTATCCTTGGCACTAATTTATGAAATGTATTCTCAATGCAGTGGTATGCACAAAATTTGTGCCTTCTGGCAAAGTGCTTTTTGGAGAACAAGGCTCTTTGCTGTGACATCAACTGTGACATTGTGATATTAAGTTTATTTGGCATTTTTGTTTGTAAACGTGTCAGTCACGGTGAGTCTACTGCATTTCTAAATTTTTTAATGATTTAAATGTGTTTTGGATTGTCATGTTCCATTTCGTTGTTATCCTTGGCACTAATTTATGAAATGTATTCTCAATGCAGTGGTATGCACAAAATTTGTGCCTTCTGGCAAAGTGCTTTTTGGAGAACAAGGCTCTTTGCTGTGACATCAACTGTGACATTGACTCTAGCACGGACCCATCATATGACCTTGACCCGTACCTGTTCTATGTGTTGACCGAAAATGACCGGCGTGGACGTCACATTGTTGGCTATTTTTCTAAGGTAATTATGTACCGGATCATGTATTATTCTCTCGTGGTCAAAGAAGTGCTGTTTTCTTCACTCTCTGCTGGCTTGCTGATGACTTTTTTAAAGTACGTACAGCATAAAATGAATGCCATACAGGACTGGCATACTATAACATTATGAGTAAAAGGTATCTTCTCTAGGTTGTGCTTTTTTCTAACCTCAAGTGCAGACTCTGAAAATAAGTGTGTTTGTTTTTAGGATGTGTGGGTTATAGTGGGCAGTGACTAGCTTCCTGTATGAGACTACTTTATGCCGGTTGTACTTGCTCATGTTGTTGAATGTCCATCGGAGGAAGCACCTGAATTAGAAGTTGTATATCTTTGGCATTGGCAGTTGTACATAGCTGGCATGTGAAATTAAGCAACTATTATTCATTACAATAGCCATTGCTGCCAAAATGCTTCCAGTTGTCAGCAAAAGCAAAAAGAGTAAAAGCTCTGACAGGGTCAGAATGCATATCTACAAGCAGGCCCGAGTAGAGCGAACGCATTTACACCAGAAAGCTCTCGTACCATGGATGGTAATCTGGAATTTTACTTGAGCTACGTAATGGCATTTTGAGATTTTCAGCTAACATGTGGATGACTTCAAGAGTTCCTTTTATTTTAACATACCTAACGATGCTCGATTTATCACTTATTTACCACATTTTGAAAACTGGGTTGTCGCTGAAATGCATTTATTGCAGTAAATAGTTCAATGGCTGCTGCTGAGCATTCCAATGAGAGTGGAATGCAGAAGCCTTCACATGCTTTTTAAACCGATTGTAAAGAACCCCAGAGGTCTGAACTGATCCTGAGCACTCTCGGCTACATTGCACGCTATTGTCCATCTGTTTCTTTGGGATGTTTTAATGTTGTATGTGTTAGAGAGTGCTTCACTTAGTACATTGATGCCACTTGTGTAGGCATTCTGAGTAGTATTATACAGAAACTTGAAAGAAAACGAGGCTGATCTTTGAACAGTGCTGAATGATTTGTATGTAAGACAAGTTTAACTTCGCATGCTTTGGCATTTAACTGTGGCATTGAACTATGGCATTTTGTTGCGGTGCTTGGCTACAGACCTGAAAGATGCAGGTTCAATATTAGCCATGTATCAGGCCAGTGTATTTCAGTGCATATTAAGGGGGCATGTGGCATCGGATAACAACTTTCTTGTTCATTGATTTTTTAACAAAATTGCCCGTGTGTTGTCAGCTGCTAGCCTCCTGGTTAGCTTAATTATCAGAATGAGTGCCCTGGAAAGGCGTTGGTCCCGGGTTTGAACCCCAGCCCAAGATAATCTTTTTTCCTACTAAGATGCTTCCATTTCCGAGAAATCCATAGGAATTACCTTGTAGCTTAATCTTACAAGCAGGTGAATGCTAATTTTCCATTTCATAAACGTTACACCCTCTTGCAGATTTCCGTGGAACTCATTTGCCATAGACTGCTAATGTGTCGGAATGTGAAGCAGGTGTAATTGGCTACATGGCTGCAACCTGTCGCATGGATTTACTCACTGTTCAGTCACAAGACTTTTGCTATGGCATGCTTATTGACTTTCTGTGGTCATGTGGCATTATCTCTGCAATTCAACAGTGACACTGGGTTTTGGACAAGGCCATCGCCAATTCTTTCTCAAAGACACCTACGTATGAGACACGTAAGGTGTTTGCCTTAAGATAAGTGAGCATGGTGTGAAGGGCATACCAAAGCACTTGTGAGCATAAAAACAAGCTGTCCAGCAAGTAAAGAATTTGTAAAAAAATTTTACACAATCTTGATAGTGATAAGTTGCCATATTTTATGCCGAAACTACCGGATACAAATACAGTAAACTCTTATTAGAAAGGGATCGCTTTACCTAAATTTTCACTTCAGTGGAAATATCTTTTGGTTGTGACGCAAACCCATGTGTTTTAAACTCCTTTACTCAAAGCGTATCAATAGAATGCTCTGCCTAGACTGGAGGAAACAAGTGAAATACACTCACAGCATAAAGGTTTGTGCCATACTTGGTTCATAATAGGTTTTAGGCTGCGCTGGAATTGCCGCCTTTGTTTTTCTCGTGGTGCCCTCATTCTGCTCACTGAATTTGTGGCCTTTGGTTCTTGATACCTGTAACATTGTGGTTGGTGCAGTGGTAACAGAAGCCTCAGAACAGCGCTCCGCCACGGTGGTCTAGTGGTTATGGCACTGAGCTGCTGATCCGAAGGTCGCGGGATTGAATCCTGGCCGCGGTGGCTGCATTTCGATGGAGGGGAAATGTTGAGGCCCATGTGCTGTGCGATGTCAGTGCACGTTAAAAAACCCCAGGTGGCCGAAATTTCCGGAGACCTCCACTACGGCGTCTCTCATAATAACAGCTGGTTTTGGGACGTTAAACCCCAGAAATCAATCATCAGCCTCAGAACAGCCATATATTGGGCCACTCTGCATTCAAGCAGTGCAGCTGATAAACTGAGCACAGCCACATGAGGAATGACTAACTTAGAGGGATACTGGTTTGGGCAGGATGTGGAAGTGGTGGGCAGAGTTAGGTGCAGTGACCACAGGATGGTAAGATCTTGAATTGGGCTAGACTTGAGGAGGGACCGCAATACGCTAGTACAAAAGAAACCGATCAATGAACCAACAGTAAGACAGAAAGTCAAAGAATTCAGGATAGCACTGCAGAACAGATATTCAGCTCTAACCGAGGAGGCAGACATTTGCATTCAGGGAAGCTAGCGATAATCTCACACGCATTATCACGGAGTGTGCAATAGAAGTAGGAGGTACGATCGGTAGACAGATTACTGGCAAACTTTCCCAGGAGACAAAAGACCTGCTTAGAAAATGGCAAGGCGTGACAGTATCTAATGCAACTGACAGAATAGAAGTAGCGGAGCTTTTGAAGTTAATCAAAAAGCATAAGACAGCCGACATACGAGAGCATAATATGGAGCAGATTGAGCATACTCTGAAGAATGGGAAGGCCCTGAAAGCGGTCAAGAGACGTCTAGGCATAGGCAAAAATCAGGCTTATGCATTACGAGACAGGCAAGGCAATGTGATCATAAATAGGGATGAGATAGTTACAATAGCCGAGGAGTTTTGCAGAGATCTCTACAGTAGCTGCTATAACCAGGATAATATTGAATGGGGAAGCAGTTTAGAAGAGGCTGACGTTCCACCAGTACTGACAGAGGAAGTAATGAAACCTTTGAAAGAGATGCAAGCAAGCAAGGCACTCGGTGATGTTCAGATAACAGCAGATATTAAAGGATGGTGGGCAGATTATACTACTGGAGAAACTGGCAAGGCTGTATACACGATGCCTAATGACTGCGAGCATACCGGAATCTTGGAAGAATGCAAACATCATCGTAATCTATAAGAAAGGCAACACAAAGGACTTGAAAAATAACAGGCCAATTAGCTTACTGTCAGTCGTCTGTAAGGTATTTACCAAGGTAATCGCTAACAGAATTGGTGCCACCTTAGATTTCAGTCAACCGAACGAACAAGCAGGGTTTCGTAAAGGCTACTCAACATTAGACCATATTCACACATCAATCAGGTGATAGAGAAATGCGCCGATTATAACCTGCATAGATTATGAGAAAGCATTTGACTTGGTCGATACCTCAGTAGTCATGCAGGCATTGCGGAATCAGGGCATAGATGAGCACTACATAAGACTACTGGAAGACATCTACAACAGCTCCACAGCCACCATAATCCTCCATAAGGAGAGCAGCAAAATACCTATAAGGAAGGGCGTAGGACAAGGGGCACAATCCCTCCAATGTTATTCACAGCATGTTTAGAAGAGGTATTTAGAACGCTGGATTGGGAACAGGTGGGTGTAAGGGTTAATGGGGAATACCTCAGTAACCTCCGATTTGCTGATGCCATTGCCTTGCTAAGTAACTCAGGAGATGAATTACAAAGCATGATTACTGACCTTAACAGGCAAAGTAGAAGAGTGGTTCTGAAAATTAATATGCAGAAAACTAAAGCAATGTTCAATAGCCTTGGGACAGCAGCACAGCAATTTGAGATAGGTGGCGAAGAATTGGAAGTAGTAAGTGAATATGTCTGCTTAGGCCAGGTAGTGACCCCTGATCTGAATGATGAGGCTGAGATAATTAGGAGGATAAGAATGGGGTGGAGTGCATTTGGCAAACATTTTCAGATAATGAGTGGTAGCTTACTGTTATTTCTGAAGAAGGAAGTGTATAACAGCTGCATCTTACCAGTACTCATCTATGGGGCAGAAACTTGGAGGCTAGCTAACAGGGTTCAGCTTAAATTGAGGACGACGCAGCGAGCTATGGAACGGAAAATGGTAGGTGTAACCTTAAGGGACAAGAAGAGAGCCGTGTGGGTTAGGGAACAAGCATATGTTAGGGACATATTATTATAAATTAAGAATAAATGGGCCTGGGCGGGCCATGTAGTGTGAAGACAAGACAACCGTTGGTCATTAAAAGTAACAGCGTGGATTCCTAGAGAAGGCAAGCGTAGCAGGGGGCGGGAGAAAGTTAGGTGGGCAGAGGAGATCAGGAAGTTTGCAGGAATAAATTGGGGCCGTGGGCACAGACAGGGTGATGATGATGAGATTTGGGCTGGTTGGTAGCAACTGATCAGGAGGATATTTGTGCACTGATTAACAAGAAAGGATGCTGACAAACCACAGATGCAACTGCAAACTTTCAACTAGATTTTAATGGCAAGAAGGAACACATTTTTTTATGCAATGTTTGCGACATAGTATTGTTACGCACAAACAAGGCTGAATATGAATATGAAAACGACTGAATATGAATACTCTTGCAAACGCAGGGCCCAGAGCCTGAGCCGTCCTGAAGGATCTTTAAGAGTAGACAACCAACAGAGTGCGTGGTGGTCGGTAACTACGCAAAATTGGTGGCCATACAAATAGGGGCGGAACTTCGCAACCGCCCAAACAAGGGCCAAGCACTCACGCTCTGTGATAGAGTAGTTTCTCTCGGCGGTCGATAGGAGGCGGCTAGCGTAGGCAATAACCCGATCGTGGCCACGCTGACGTTGGGCTAATACTGCGCCAAGTCCGTAGCCACTGGCATCGGTGCGGACTTCTGTAGGGGCAGACGGGTCAAAGTGGGCGAGGATCGGCGGCGTTGTTACAAGGCTGACGAGGCGAGAGAATGCGGACGCTTCTTGCTGGCCCCAAGAAAACGAGACATCTTGTCTCAAAAGCTCCGTTAGTGGCTTGGCTATGACCGCAAAATCCTTTACAAAACGCCGAAAGTACGAACACAGCCCAAGGAAGCTGCGTACATCCTTGGTGGACTGTGGGACAGGGAAGTGCTTGACGGCGGATATTTTTCCCGGGTCTGGTTGCACGCCGTTGGCGTCGACTAAATGGCCAAGGACTGTGATTTGGCGGCGGCCAAAACGACACTTGGACGAGTTGAGCTGGAGCCCGGCCTGACGAAAAAGGTCGAGGATGGTTGTGAGACGATCAATGTGCGTTTCGAATGTTGGTGAAAACACGATAACATCGTCTAAGTAACACAAGCATGTGGACCATTTAAAACCTCTCAGGAGGGAGTCCATCATGCGTTCAAAGGTGGCAGGGGCGTTACGAAGGCCGAAAGGCATGACCTTGAGTTGATAAAGGCCGTCAGGTGTTATAAAGGCTGTCTTTTCGCGGTCCATATCGTCGACAGCAATCTGCCAATACCCGGAACGTAGGTCAATTGATGAAAATTAGCGAGCTCCGTGTAAGCAGTCGAGAGCGTCATCTATGCGTGGCAACGGGTACACGTCTTTTTTTGTAATTCGGTTAAGGTGCCGATAGTCGACGCAGAACCGCCAAGAACCGTCTTTCTTTCGTACCAAAACGACAGGCGATGCCCACGGACTCGACGATGGCTCGACGATGTTCTTTGCGAGCATCTTGTCAACTTCGCTTTGAATTATTTGACGTTCAGCTGCGGATACACGATAGGCACGTCTGTGGATAGGAAGAGCATCGCCGGTATTGATGCGGTGCGTCACTTGCGTAGCTTGGCCTAAAGGACGACCACCGATGTCAAAAATGTCACTGTATGCAATCAAAATGCGGCGTAGATCCTCACTTTGCTGAGGGGTAAGGTCTGGGGCAATCATCGACGTAATAGCCTTATCAGAGGGACAGGCATAGGGCTGCTGCGCAAGTGAATGTGGCGAAGCGGTCACTGTGAAGGCCTGCACTTCGCCTGCGTCGAGTGGGCTGAGCAGGGCGAGGGAGATACCACGGGGCAGAATTTGGGGGGTCAAATTGAAATTGACTACAGGGAGGCAGGCGCAGTTGGCAACAACGGAGAGAACGGTATGAGGTAGTGTGATGCCTCTGTCGAGTAGGACATCGGTTACTGGCGTCAAAAGGTAGTCCCCATCAGGTACTGGAGGCGACGACAGGAGCTCGACGTAAGTAAGTGTTTGAGGCGGCAAGCGGACGTCGGCGGCGGCAGTAAGGCGATTGGGTCTTTGGTCGATGGGGTCCACTAGAGGAAGATCGAGGCGTAGAGTACTGGCGGAACAGTCTATGAGAGCTGAGTGGGCGGAGAGGAAGTCGAGACCAAGGATGACGTCATGCGGGCATTGAGCTAGAACAGTGAAGAGAACAACGGCATGGCGATCAGCGATGCTAACACGGGCGGTACACATTCCAATAACAACAGCGGTTCCACCATCGGCGACCCTGACAGCCTTAGTGGTTGCTGGCGTCAGGATTTTTCTTAATCTTCGACGAAACTGAGCACTCATGATTGATAGGTTCGCTCCAGTGTCGATAAGTGCGGTCACATGGACGCCGTCAACATGCACGTCAAGTAGGTTCTGTTTGGTCGGAATCGTCAACAGAGGATTTTGTGCCATGTCCAACAATGCAGCGCCACCTCCAGGAGCTGCACTGCCTAGTTTTCCGGCTGGGAGCGGCGAAAAATGGTCGGGGAAGATGGTCGTCGAGGTTGAGGCGAGCGAGACTGGCGGCATTGGGGCGAAGGTGAGCGGGCATAGCGTGGCTGAGCAGGGAATTCTTGAGGGGCGACGTGTTGTGGGCTGGATGAGTACGGGTGAGGACGGCGTGTTGGTGCAGAATAAGGGGCAAAAGAATTCCAGGATGGAGTCCAGCGGCTTCGGCAGTAGCGGGAAATGTGTCCGACGCGGTGACAGTGAAAGCAAATAGGCTTGTCGTCAGCGGTTCGCCATTCAGCTGCGTTCCTAAACCGGGGAGGGGCGAAGGTTGATACGGGACGGGATGGGGTGGCAAAGTTGGGTCGGACATCGGAGCGTGGTGGCAAAGACACCGCATGAATTCCCATGTTGTTGATCTCCTCGCGAACGACGGCTTGTACCAGCGAAACCGGAACTACAGGTTCAGAGAAGGTCTTCACTTCGGCAGTACTGGGACAGGCGCCCTCTATCTCACGCCGTACAATGCGTGTAACGTTGTCAAAGTTAGTGGATGCATGGGAAACACCCTCACAAGACGACGTCGCTGCGGTGTTGGGCAAGCGGGCGAACTGATGGACGATTCGTCGGCTTTTGGCCTGTTCCAAACGACGGCATTCTTTCATGACGTCGTCAACAGTCGTGACATTGGTGAAGACGAGCAGATTGAATGCATCGTCAGCGATGCCTTTCAGAATGTGAGCTACCTTATCTGCGTCCGGCATGTTGACGTCGGCCTTGTGACATAGAGCCAAGATGTCTAGAATGTAGGCGATGTAAGGTTCAGTAGACGTTTGGACCCGCGCGGACAGTTCCTTTTTAGCAGCCAGCTGCCGACCATATGGGTTGCCAAACACGTCGCGCAGTTTCTGCTTGAAGCTGTCCCAGCTTGTGATGTCGGCTTTGTGAGTTTTGAACCACGCTCGCGGTGGTCCGTCGAGGAAGAATAGTACATTTGCAAGCTGGAGAGTGGGATCCCACCTGTTAGTGGCACTTACACGTTCGTACCGCGTAAGCCAGTCCTCCACGTCTGCACCTTCGCGGCCTGAGAACACGCCGGGATCTCGGGGTGTTGTAACGGTGACGTAGGTTGTCGCAGATGGATTAGCGGGTGGCAGCGCCGTTTCGTCAGAAGCCATCTTGGGAGCTTCAAGAAAGCGGCCGCTGCGAAGCTCCGTGGCGAGGTCAAGGATCGCGCACCTCCACCACGATGTTACGCACAAACAAGGCTATGTACAGCTGTATTTACAAGCACTGCCGTAACTGTGCACAACAAGAACAGCCAGCGTTACGTGGTCGCTTCGTCGTCGTCTTCTCTGGTCACACCATGAAATAGCTCATACTCGCGTATGTGCCGTAGCAGTATGAACTGCGACTTGGTATCAGCATACCAAACACAATGATGAAAAAATTTAAAAAGCAAAAGAACAATCACCCAGATTCTGTGTACTCCGTTAAACAACAATTACCAAAATATGGGGGAAAGAGGACCTTTGGATGAGACGCGAGAAAAATTATACACCAGTCACCCTGCATTCTTTGATGCAGCCTCATTGCTGCTAGGATGATGGCCGTAGAGAGAGCGGTGTGTTTTGTAGCACTTCTGTAATCCTATACTTCCATGATCTTTCGCATAGTTTGAAGAGGATCAGTGGCTGAGTCATGGCAATGGGGTTTTTACGGGTCAAGTGCCTACTCAAAAGCTTAGAGGAATTGCAGATATAGGTTGCAGGTGACAGGAACACAATAGAAGTGTGCATAATTCTGTGCAGGAACACCTAAGTTTGCACTGTTGGAATTGTAGGTTTGAGCCTAGGCTCTACGAAAGCAAGATGGTTGGCAGACATGGGGATGAGATGACACAAGAGATAATTGAGGCATCTGAAAGCACTAACCACCTAGGGAATGACTGCATCAGTGTGCTACTGGAAAAAAGAACTCTTATCATCTCAATTAGCCTACATTGAATGCAGGGTGTTTGGTTCTTGAATGTTCTCATGCCTAATTCGAAGGTTCTCTTTTCTGCATGTCTTGTTAATTTTAGTTTTATTGACCTTACAGTATATGAGTGATTGTGGTTTGGTTTTTAAAAAAGTTTTTCATTGTAATTAGTGAAACTTGGGCGGGTACTGATTTGGGCTAGTTTATTGCTATTTGTGCACCATTTAGTAGTAGGTAAGAACACTGAACAAAGCTTAGGAACAAAGAATATTACACTTGTGGCTGTGGTTTTCCATTGTCCTTTGTTCCTAAGCAATGTGCAAATAATGTTGCTATGTATTGAAATATGCCGAATTAACTCAGGAGCTTTGTTTGAACTGATAACACAAACGAGCATTTATTAGGTCTAAGGTTACAAAGTATAGATGACTTGCCATCCTCTGATATTGAGTCGGGTGAGAACTGAAGATGTGGCCACCGCCGCACTTGTTGCTGGGATCGCTTTCCTTCTTGCCAGGGCTGGGCGGAGATACTCAGAAAAGTATTGTAGAGTACAAATATCGAAATATGTGTGTTCGAAGTGTAAAATATAGATACTGAGATACAGTTACCCTCAGGTAATGGAATATTTCAGAGGTACTTCTGCAACAAGACAAAAAAAGTGTTCCGGAATGCAGATACAGCTATACAGGTGCTGGAACGCATTTTTGTTTCATGTGTGCTGATGCTCCAGAAAAAGATCCATTAGTTGCAGTATAATTATGCCAATAACATTGCAACACATTTGAACGTAGAAGCCAAACATGCCACTTGATTCACTAACAAACACCAGTGAAGTATTAAAAATTATACATTCATTTAAAGGGACTGTCCACCCTCCTTCATCGCTCTCCCGTTTTTTGGCTCAATAGAAAGCGTACCTTTCAAAGTGTCCCAGCATGCAGTGGTTTCTACAGAAAGTGAGTACAAATTATTGAAACATACTTTTGTTAGGGGTGTGCGAATATTCGAAATTTTGAATAATTTTATACAGCATTTACTATTCGATTCGATTCGCACTTAAATTTCACTATTCAAACTACTTGAAGTTGGTAATTTGGGGGAAAAATACGCTGTGGCCCCTTTCCGCATGTAGTCCACTTTGCCGCATAACACCTGTGTATTGCGGCGAAGCTAACCTCTGTGTTCTGCGGCGAAGTTACCACCCTGTACTGCGGCGAAGCTATCACTTGTGTGCTGCGGTGAAGCTAACACCTGCACACTGTGGCGAAGTTAGCACAGCCTTCTGTTGCACAATTCTCTGTTGGTCTGTTCCTGAGGACTTTGGAATGACACTGTGGCAGTACACTACTCATGCAATAAAACTTTTTGCCTATGTTTAGCACATGATTTCTCCAGAATTTGACATGGTATTAGTAAAGAAATATTCGAAAGTTATTCAAAAAGTATTCGATTTGATTCACACTTGAACATAAATATTCAAATTTGCTTCGCACTCAAAATTTTCCTATTTGCACAGCTCTAAATTTTATCTATGAAGTTGCTAATTTTCTACATGTAAAAATGCCAACAAGAATGGTTACTGGGCATCATTGCCTCCCTGAGCAACCCTTTCGGATGCGGGAGGCCTCTTCTCAGCAGGAACCGGTTCCAAGGACGACATCTATACATGATGAGGAGAAGAGGTGAGGAAGAGTTGGCGTGCTAGGGTGTGCCTTGGTCATTCAGTGCCTCACACATGACAAGTGGAGCACTACATGTCAGTACAGGCAGATGAATTCGAAGGCAGCGCCATCTGCACCACCCCAAAAGCAGCGAAAAGAACGAATTGCTCTTGTACACTATAAAAAGGTGCGCACATGAGCAACAACTTCTCAACAGGCTGTGCTTTAGACCACGTTGGTCTAAAATGCAAGACTCACAAGGTGTCAAACGCAAGAGTCGCCAAGTAAAGAACTCTATCTACCATATTTACTGGCAATCGAGGGCACCGTTTTTCCCGTAAAACAGAAGGAAGGTTGGGGGTTGCATTTATTATGCAGGGTTAATTTTACGAAAATGTTTTGAAGTTGAACAAAACATTTTAGCATAAAAAAATGGCATTGTGGCATGCAGTAATGCTTAGAGCAGCAATGAAGTTTTATTGAAAAACCAGTAAAAAAGAACTATATGGCATTGGTACCATGCGACTCGGCATCTGCTGCGACAGCCATGTGGTGGCTGCGTTTTGTTTTGTTGCGATGGCCTTTCACTATCATTTAACATGTGGTTAGCTCACAGTGCCATGAAACTAGAAAAATGGGGACGCTGTCGAATGGTTAAGAGCAAAAAAAAATTACTTGTGGCATGCGGCGGTCTTCGCTGCGCAGAGAGTTTTCATAGTTTGTATCTCGCCATGGGTCTCGCGTGTAACAACACATGACACACATGAGGTGCAGGACCATCACTGCACTGGCTTGGCCGAGGTCGCTGTGTCGCCGATGCAATCTCAGAGCCGCCCAGCCATATTAGGATTCGGTAGTGTTTGCATGTGGCAGTAACGGGAGAATGGATGTTACCATCTTTGCACTCAAAACGGATCACCATCGCATTCCCCCCCCCCCCATAAATGTGCTGAGCCTCTCATTTGTGTGCGTTACATATGATGTTTAAGATTGCATAATGGCAATCTTGGAGACCACGCTTCGAAGATGCTTAGGCTTAGCTGTGCCAGCTTTTACAGCACTCATGGCAGCACGCTGCAACTGCGATAGCACTATGAATACAGCTTTGCGAGTAAATGATTATACCCCTGCTTGCACATGGCTGGCAACATGTGGCACTTTTATGGGGGCGCGCAAGTTCTGAATCGGCATGCCAAATGGCTCCCAGACACCACGGGTCGAGTGAAATGGGAAAGCCACAGTGTGGCTGATTGTGGGACTGCAGGGGTGCAAAGTTGGGAATTTCATTTATTATGCGAGCCCATCAATTATGTGAGCAAATATGGTACTACTGGAGATAAACACTACTTTGTGCTATAAAGAATAAATACCACTCCAAAAGTGCTGCAGCGGGGCAATGCCTCTTCTCGGGTCATTTAGGTACTGAAACACTTTAACTCACATGGGTCTGTTATGACCATTCGGAAGCTGAAGTCTCTCCACCTTCAAACTTGTAAAAGTGTGGTGATGCGTCTTTGCTTGAGATAGCACAAAAAATCCATCCTTTGTCCCATTTAACACCTTAGCTCATCTACGACAAAAATGTAACAAGATACCTGCATTTGGCATAGTATCATGATACAATTGTTACAGTGCAAAAGTATTTTACTACTGAGATAAAATTAAGTTCCTGAAATGCATCTCGATACAGAAATACAGATACTTGAACGTATCTCTAAGGTACTCTTTTATTGCGATACTGCTCAAGTTCTGCTTATATATCACAATTAGTCATGCCAATAATAAATCATAATTTATGCTGAACCATAAATGTCTGAGATGCCTTTATTCTTGCCATTAAAATTTGGATGAATGTTTGTGCTTGTGTCTATGGTGTGTGAGTGTCTTTTGTTTTTAAGTGGTGTGCAAATTGCCTTGCTACTAATAACCACTTGCTATTAGTTGCTTTGTTGGTTTTACCATGATTTCTGCTTTTTATGCTTTTTATGGCTACTCCTCAAAGCTGCCTTGTGAGGCTGCCTTCTATTTTCAGTTCATGCCACCTGGTTTGTTCTTATTTGTTCAGCAGAGAACTGATGCTGAATGTATGGCTTTAGGGGATAAAGACGCATGTATAAAAATGTGTGTCTCTAGGGGACACTATGCAACAGAGCATGAAGGATTCGGATCGAAAAGTGTACATGGGTGCAACTTATGAATACAAAACCACCCAAATTATTGGTTGTTTTTCCATCAAGGCAGCAATTCTCTTTAATTCCCATTTACTGATACACCATTCTGATGTACATTTATCCATTTACAAGCATTTCTTCTCGTAGACAAAGAAGGGCCCATCAGCAATGACTTGGCCGTTAATTGGGGTCGATGAATGTTTGTTAGTAGTCTGTGTCTGGAGTTTGAGTACGCACAGCATTTACCTGAAAGAGCAGCTGTGTCTTGGCTTCTTGCCTTATTTCCTTGAAATATTTTGGGGATTCGTTTCTGATTGTTCCTAATTTATTGATGACGGATAGTCGTCTGTTAGAGTGAAGGGGTACAAGGTATGCTTTTTATTCGTATGCTGCTCAGTTTAAATATGTGGCCAGTGGAAGGAAGATGTCAATAATTGCCAGGTGTCTTGCATTCCAATGTGTCTTTTGTAATCGTGCAGGAGAAGTTTTCTGTGGAGGACTACAACGTCGCATGCATTTTGGTTCTACCGCCTTACCAGCGCAGAGGCTTTGGTAGACTGCTGGTTGAATTTAGTGAGTACAGGTTTATCCTTTCTTCTGGTTATCTGTCGCCACTGTTATCCCTCAGTGTATTAGGAGAACAATAAAGCAAGAAGATAAATCAGTTTCAAGTTATTCCTAGAAAATACTGTTTTCAATGATTCCGTCATAATAGGCTCATTTTCAGAAGAGAAAGTGAAGGTCAAGGTTTGATTTTTAATTGCGTGCCAGCAGCTGAATATTATTGTGATATCACAGATTGCATTCATTATTTTTACAATTTGGCTTTGTTGGCAAAATGATGGCAAGTAATTCTGTGAAAGTGATAAAATGTCTGATATTTTTTTCTGAGCACATGCACGATGACTGCTTGTTTTGGCATCCACTTTTTATTTTTACAGATGGTAGGATGCAGACTCTATGCACATGCAGATTAATCATGTCGTTCGTATCAGCAAATGCACGGATGCGTTCTAACTATGCATTCTAGCATAGCCACCATAGCTATAGCGGGCCCGAACAGGTTACTAAAGATACTAAAAGCAAGAGCTCCTCAAGCTAGCCCTGCCGCAGATGACAGGCCTTCACCTCAACATTCTATTCACATATCTGGGCAGTGAGGGACAGAATGGGTGCTGGGAAGTCGTGTCGAGATTATCTGCACCTTTTGTATGTGGTGCCATGCACTTTTTCTGAATTGAACAGACCTCGTATGACCGGTGTTTTACGTGTCAAGCACCTTATGCGCTTGGGCTGTTGACGTCTCCTGTTGCCTGTCGCAGTGGTCAAATTACGGTGAAGAGCAAGTGTATAACTGGTCAAAAGTGGCCCAGAATAAATTAATGTGATCTAAACTACCTTAAAATACAGGAATAATAAGGGTTAATGGCATTAACAGAAATTGGCAAATTCGGTTGCGAAAATTGTGTGAGTGGATCCTGGAGGCATTGCATTCAGACTCTACGTGTGTGCCCATCCTAGAGGCATTGCACTCAGTGTTTTTGACGTGTCATAAGCGATATTAATGGATTTCTGTGGATGAGCCCAGCTATTAGAGTCATTGTCGCCTGTCATTGTAAACGAATGGAAGAAAGAGGGGCTTGTGGTAACACTGAACATTGGGCATTGCATAGAAGTGCACATGAACTCTTGGGGACCAGAACTAATGATGATGATAGTTTTAGGTACGAGCTCGGGATGTCAGTGTCTCCTGTCGTTGTCGCCATTATGGTAAGGCAAGTGGTCAAACTATGGTAAAAAAGGGGAACAGTAGAGTAACTGGCGATAGCTATAAGCGATGGCTGATAGTGTACTAAATTCAGATGTGTACATAAATGAAAAAAAGATGCAGTCTTCTGCCTCTCATTGTTCATTAACGCCAATTGATCGGTGCATCACTGCATGCTTCGTACTTCCTCAGGTTTCATGTTAGTGGAGCTGCATTACTGCTGGATTTGAAAAGGAAGAAATTTGTTTGAGTGTGCATGTTTTAGCAATTTTTACTACGTTTCACTGATATCTATGGGGAAATGTTATTGCTATTAATGACCTGTCAACGGCCCACTCCGCCTCCTGACAGAACATTCATATGCACTATGTGCTTGGTACAACGTGCACTTGTAAAGAAAAAGAAAATTATCTATGAATAGTACACAACACAAACTCTAGCACAATATCTCCTAAGCATCAAATACGTAAATATTCCCTGTTATTGGCCAGCTCCATTTGGTATCTTCCCATGTTATGATTGGTTAATATTTTAAATTTTAAACAATCCTGCTGTGACATGTCTGTTTTTGTTTTAAAATTTTTCAGGCCAGCACATTGAAGTGACTACACTGAACATATCAAAGTATGTATTGTCAAGCCAGTTCACAAACTGTTATAAAATTTTACTTCTTCAGACCAGAACTGAACCGGACTGAAATTGTTCACCTTGACCACGAACCTGAACTTGAACCAATATTTTCTCTGGTGTGTGACACCCTGGATTGAGGTGCACATTAAAGAACCCCATGCGGTCAATATTACTCTGGAGGCCTCCACTGCAGGGTGTGCCTCATGATCATACTGTGGTTTGGTGCATAAAACCACGTCAATTATTACTATGTACTAATATTTCATGGGTTGTCTGTGAACCAATTTTTTTATTCATGCTACCAATCTCGATGGCATTGCATAGGAGGGGGGCATTTGTAAACACATAAATCAGACAAGCAGTAACATACAAAAACAGTTCCTAATATGAATGTGCATCAGCTACTAGAAATACTGGCATGGTCACGCTCCACAAGTGGATGAAGACAGAAAAGAGGGTGCAACACAGTTACACCCTCTTCAACTAAACTTTGTTAAGGAAACCACTGGAAAAATATACATGAAAAAAAAACAACCAAACATGAGCAGAACCTTCCACATGACATTACAATGGCTATTGCATCACTCAGCCAGCTACCGTATTTGCACATAAATAACGCGACCACGAGTATAACGTGAGGGGGGTACTTTCAGTCTCAACGAAAAAAAAAGTATATTACGATTATAGCGGAAAGTGATGCAACTGTAAACAGCAATCAAAAGACGGTCACCTGCAAAGCTTTATTGACCTTTGCAGCCGCCGAAAAATGCCCGATTACTCTTCCTCGCTGCTCGAGTCCTTGTCGCTGTCGTCAAAAACTGCGTCGTCGTTCGTGCCGTCCAGATTGTTCGAGAGGCAGCACTTCAGGAATGCCCGCGACACTATTGCCGACCTCATCATCATTCACTCCATGGATACGCGTGGATTTTTTTTCTTCATTGGGACGTTAAACCCCACGAATCAATCAATCATGAATTAAAAAGTTGCACTGTAATTGCCAAGAACAGAAACGAAACAAAATGGTTAGGCGTTTTGTTTCGTTATAATCGCGCTATAATCGTAATATACTTTTTTTTTCTCGTTGAGACTGAAAGTACCCCCCTCGCGTTATATTCGTGGTCACGTTATTTACATGCAAATACGGTAGCTGGCTGATCATACTCACGGCAAAGCCTCCCAGGCATTGTTTATCCACCGTGCCACATCGCTCACTGATGCTTGCTTCATGCGACCAGATGGCGTCAGTGGGCGATTGCTAGCCTCCAGCCACTGCTGGTATTCCCATCGGATGAGGTCCTTGAAAGGCTTATTTATGCAGACATCCAGTGGCTGGAGCTGCGACGTCATTCCTCCGGGAATGACAATAAGGTCAGTGTTGGACTTGGCGAGCGCTTCCTTGACCTCATCGGTCAAGTGGCCTTTAAAGGTGTCCAACACAAGCATACCTCGAGTGTTGAGGAGCGCACCGGGACGTCTTCCCCACACGACACAGATTCACTCCTTCATCACGCTGCTGTCCATCCAGCCCTTTTCGTTGCACCTGATGAAAATTCGGGGCGGGAATGTCTCATTTTTAGGGAGAGTCTTTCTTTTAAATATAAGAAAAGGGGGCAGCTTATGCCCGTCCGCCGTGCACGCCAACATCACCGTGACCCTGGTCTTCTCATTCCCCGTTGTGCGAACACGTACCTCCTTGGTGCCGATTTCGTCAATCACGTAGCCTGCCGGAATGTCCAAAAATATCGGAGTCTCGTCCGCATTTCCGATCTGGCCTATGAGGTACTGCCTTTCTCTTCTCATCTTCGTTACATAGCGCTGGAACTCTGTGAGCTTCTCCTCGTACTCAGCCGGGAGCTTCTGGCAAATCGAAGTTCTTCGGCGAAGTGAGAATCCAGCGCGACGCATAAACTTCTGCACCCACGAGCGACTGGCCTTAAAGCTGTCACGAGGCACGCCGGCCTCACGTGCAAACTCCCTTGCCTTATCTGCGCAAGTTCGGCGTTAAGAGGGAGAAACTGGTCGCGACGTTGGCGGACGAATTCTGCCAGGTCCTCTTTGATTTTCAAGAAACAGCCTGTCTTGGGCCCACGGAACGCCTTACGAGTCGGTGCGGCTTGAAAAATGCGGTCACGGCACTTCCTCCAGCCTCGAACGGTTGACTCGGTCAATCCAAGATGACGTGCTGCACTGAATTTCCCCTCTCTTCGGCCAGCAAGATCACCCGTTTTTTAAACGCGGCGGTATACTGATTACGCCTGTTCATTTTGACAGCCAATGCGGAAGCAAGCGCGAACACAGCATAACGCGGAGCAACAGAGCCTGACCGAGCGACTAGCGAAGCCTACTCAGCAAATGGTTGTTATCCACGTTTTGTCACAGTAGCCAACATGGCGCTAGCAGCACTAGCGGCACAATGCGATGGACGCGGCATATCCTAGTGGCATGTGCGTCGACTGCGACACGCACGAGCGTTTCTGTACTGGCGGTCAGTGGGGCTCCGAGACGCCCGACAGGCGTCGGCGCCGCGGTGCCTTCCCATGCCCGTTCACTGAAAGCGCAAGTCGGAATAAAATGTGCTACATGGCGCGATGAACCCGCCAAGTTCAAGGAACGTGCGACACGTGTTTCAAGGACGAATATTTTTAAACGGAAAAAAAAGAGGGTTAGAAGTTCGCGCTATATTTGTGTGACGAACCCGAATATAATGCGAGGCGCCTTTCTAACTCGCAAATTATTGGAAAAACATTCGTGTTATATTCATGCAAATACGGTACTCAAATTTGTTTTTGGTATGGGCGGTAGAGTGCATGCTGACCCGAAAAGTCATGCCGCTGTTGTTTCTTATCTACTTCTATAATTTCAGTTGCCCTTCGCTCACAGTTAAGTTCGCCTATTTGAACTCTGGCTTGTAAAACATAATGCTTGATGATCATACTGTAAGTTCAGTGTGCGGGAAGTCAACTTGGTTGGTTTGTTCTTTTTATTGCAGATCACAAGACATGAAAGCATGTGTAAATAGTGTTGCTTTCACTGAGAAGCTGAATAGGGAAATACATGGTGGCAGGTTTGTGGTGATCGATAGCAAAATAGCCCCAAATGGCCACAAAATGTGACACAATGCGCGTGCAGCGCAGAGACGATGGCACACCTCTGCATCCAGTGCATTACAGTTAAAAGAAACTATGAACACCTCATGCTGAGCGTGCTTCTAAGGGAACAGTGGAAAGGGGGCTGGCAAAACATCAAAGAGCAGGGGGACTGGTTGGTGGCTGCTGAAAGCAGCTAGTGTAGTTGTGGTACCTCTTGTGTCATAAGAGTTGGCGGTGCACAAGGAATGTGCACAAGGGCGGTTGAAAGCTATAGGCAAAGAGACCATGCGGCATTACTTTGAGTGCGGAAAAAGGTTATGATGGCAGGGTATTGTGGAGAGTAAAGTATAAATATGGGTGGTTGGAGGGTTGACCTGGGTGATGCGCAATACTTGAGCATAACCAGTCTACTTATGTATGATTGGTAGACATTGAGGGAGGGCTTTTGAAAAGAACCCTCTCCCATATAATGAGTGTATAAAAATTGTGTTTTGCAGATGAAATGAAGAAGCGAGCGAGCCTTGAATAGGCCTCCATGGATCTCCCTGTCTTGTCATCTTGCTTTGCCTTTCTAATTAATTGTCTTACTTGAAACACGGCCTCCCTGATTGCAAGGAGTCATCGGATGGTGATAAATTGATGTAGATTTTTGGATGACTGACTGGGATAGCAAAGCTCTTTAAACACTCATTCAGGCTTCTGCCCGTTCAGCCATCATACTTCTTTCCACAACTCAGTGAGATCAAATAGACAACAGCCTCAGTGCGTGCTCTACAATGCCCCCTATGATGGTTGTGCAACTGTTGCTTGGCATGAGCATTCACGTTACCACAGAGAATTGACAGTTTTGTGGTCATGATTCTGTGAAGGAAGCCTTCTCGGCTTTTACAGCCTCAAGTTCATGTAAAATGGGAGCGACTGCTCCCACGCACAGCCTTGGAAGCATCCATGCAGCCATGCCGGTGCCAACAATTCGTGCTGCCAGCCAGCTCCCTTTGTTTCCTTGGACTCTAGTGCCTCGGGTTTGCCGTAAGAGGAAACCCACGTGGTGCTGCTGGCCATTGTCCTTCTTCTGCAACCATGGGCATGCGTGACCAGCTCTGGTGGAGATGCTGCTGGCTGCTGTTGTTGCTAGCCTCTGGTCAAGCGAGCGGCATGGGAAACGAAATGGGGATAGCCCCCTGGAGCTCCACCTGAGTGTGGGAAAGCTGATGTGAATGTGATGCTGCAGTTTGGACTGCTGCGGTGATTGGTTTACAGGCATCATGTGGCTGCTGGCCTCTTTGCCTTCCTTCAGCGGTCTTCACTAATGGCAGTGGATGCATGGGTTCTTGAGAAGCCACGGAGCGGAACCCAAAAGGGTGAGACTTGCACAGAAGAGAGTAATCTCTTCAAGCAATTGCATACCATGTAAGTTTATTTAAATACAGTTCTTTGCATAACGTCCGGTATGTCCAGCATCCGGGACTCCCAATGCCATCGTGGTGGCATAGGCACCCACACAATCAGTCTCCCAGTCGCATCAGTTCTTTCGGGGCAGAAAAACCATGTCTTCTGCACCTACTCTGTCCCCTGTGTTCTATCATCTGTTTGTGACATTATGAAGCAGGGGAGCACATTGGCTAGGTTCTTTTCACTGACAACGCACCGTGCTGGCCAGTTTCCTCCCTGCTTGATGGTCCTTTGCTTTTCTGCGTCAGGAACCAGCACATGCTTGGGGAATCTGCCAGTTGTCAGGCTGTCATGAGTAAAGAGTAAAGGGCACGAGCCACGTACCAAATGGCAAAAAGAAATGATGGTGTGTTGAGGAAGGAAAAGTGCTGGATGGTATGCTCCATGGATACGTTCATGCGGCTCACTAGTTAGAGAAGGGCTTGTGGGACATGACCCGAGCTGTAATAAAAAACACTAGGAGTGTGAACCGGCATTGTCTGCATGGCACTGGTTGGTGAGGATGGTTGAGTCAGCATTGCACTGGTGAAGAGAGGAGCGGGCGACGGATCTCAAGGCTGTGGCACAGAATCCAGATGCTGTGGCTGTAGACCTTAGTAACGACCAAGCGAGGCTTCTTGGGCCTGCAGCGGTTTCATCGTGGCAGTTCTCGGTGCACCCTCGATGCTCCATTTTCACTGGTAGAATGGATTTACCAGCAGCACAATCCCAAGGGTGCAACGGTGTCATTTGTGCATTTGGGTGAAGAGGCATCATGATGGGGCGAACATGCAGCTACTTGTGGAACATGTGGGAAAAGGCGGTGGCTTTGATGACCGAAAAACTGGCAATGACAAGCAGCTCGTATGGTTGCTACTGAGCAATGACGACTGTAGTACCTCATTGAGAACGGTAGGGATGGACACTACGCAGCATGGAGTTGACTTCGGTAGGTGGCTGGCCTTATGAACAGTAAGAACATACGATTAGGGCAGTGTTTGTCAAGCCACTGGGGCTGGACTGCTTAGGACTAAGACCTGTGCTTAATCTTATTGTTTGTTAATAGGTCATTTTCTTTTTATGCTTTTTATGGCTACTCCTCAAAGCTGCCTTGTGAGGCTGCCTTCTATTTTCAGTTCATGCCACCTGGTTTGTTCTGTATTTCAGCAGAGAACTGATGCTGGATGTATGGTTTTAGGGGATAAAGACGCATGTATAAAAATGTGTGTCTCTAGGGGTCACTATGCAACAGAGCATGAAGGATTCGGATCGAAAAGTGTACATGGGTGCAACTTACGTATACAAAACCACCCAAATTATTGGTTGTTTTTCCATCAAGGCAGCAATTCTCTTTAATTCCCATTTACTGATACACCATTTCAATGTACATTTATCCATTTACAAGCATTTCTTCTCGTAGAGAAAAAAGGGCCCATCAGCAACGACTTGGCTGTTAATTGGGGTCGATGAATGTTTGTAAGTAGTCTGTGTCTGGAGTTTGAGTACGCACAGCGTTTACCTGAAAAAGCAGCTGTGTCTTGGCTTCTTGCCTTATTTCCTGCAATATTTTGGGGATTCGTTTCTGATTGTTCCTAATTTATTGATGACGGATAGTCATTTGTTAGAGTGAAGGGGTACAAGGTATGCTTTTTATTCGTATGCTGCTCAGTTTAAATATGTGGCCAGTGGAAGGAAGATGTCAATAATTGCCAGGTGTCTTGCATTCCAATGTGTCTTTTGTAATCGTGCAGGAGAAGTTTTCTGTGGAGGACCACAACGTGGCGTGCATTTTGGTTCTACCGCCTTACCAGCGCAGAGGCTTTGGTAGACTGCTGGTTGAATTTAGTGAGTACAGGTTTATCCTTTCTTCTGGTTATCTGTTGCCACTGTTATCCCTCAGTGTATTAGAAGAAAAATAAAGCAAGAAGATAAATCTGTTTCAAGTTATTCCTAGAAAATACTGTTTTCAATGATTCCATCATAATAGGCTCATTTTCAGAAGAGAAAGTGAAGGTCAAGGTTTGATTTTTAATTGTGTGCCAGCAGCTGAATATTATTGTGATGTCACAGATTGCATTCATTATTTTTACAATTGGGCTTTGTTGGCAAAATGATGGCAAGTAATTCTGTGAAAGTGATAAAATGTCTGATATTTTTTTCTGAGCACATGCACGATGACTGCTTGTTTTGGCATCCACTTTTTATTTTTACAGATGGTAGGATGTAGACTCTATGCACGTGCATATTAATCATGTCATTCGTATCAGCAAATGCGCGGATGCGTTCTAGCTATGCATTCTAGAATAGCCACCATAGCTATAGCGGGCCCAAACAGGTTACTAAAGATACTAAAAGCAAGAGCTCCTCAAGCTAGCCCTGCCGCAGATGACAGGCCTGCACCTCAACATTCTATTCACACATCGGGGCAGTGAGGGACAGAATGGGTGCTGGGGAGTGGTGTCGAGATTATCTGCACCTTTTTGTATGTGGTGCCATGCACTGAATTGAACAGGCCTCGTATGACCGGTGTTTTACGTGTGAAGCACCTTATGCGCTCGGGCTGTTGGCGTCTCCTATTGCCCGTCGCAGTGGTCAAATTACGGTGAAGAGCGAGTGTATAACTGGTCAAAAGTGGCCCAGAATAAATTAATGTGATCTAAACTACCTTAAAATACAGGAATAATAAGGGTTAATGGCATTAACAGAAAGTGGCAAATTTGGTTGCGAAAATTGTGTGAGTGGATTCTGGAGGCAGTGCATTCAGACTCTACGTGTGTGCCCATCCTAGAGGCATTGCACTCTGTTTTTGACGTGTCATAAGCGATATTAATGGATTTCTGTGGATGAGCCCAGCTATTAGAGTCATTGTCGCCTGTCATTGTAAACGAATGGAAGAGGGGCTTGTGGTAACACTGAACATTGGGCATTGCATAGAAGTGCACATGAACTCTTGGGGACCAGAACTAATGATGATGATAGTTTTAGGTACGAGCTCGGGATGTCAGTGTCTCCTGTCATTGTCGCCGTTATGGTAAGGCAAGTGGTCAAACTATGGTGAAAAAAGGGGAACAGTAGAGTAACTGGCGATAGCTATAAGCGATGGCTGATAGTGTACTAAATTCAGATGTGTACATAAATGAAAAAAGATGCAGTCTTCTGCCTCTCATTGTTCATTAACGCCAATTGATCGGTGCATCACTGCATGCTTTGTACTTCCTCAGGTTTCATGTTAGTGGAGCTGCATTACTGCTGGATTTGAAAAGAAAGAAATTTGTTTGAGTGTGCATGTTTTAGCAATTTTTACTACATTTCACTGATATCTATGGGGAAATGTTATTGCTATTTATGACCTGTCAACGGGCCACTCCGCCTCCTGACAGAACATTCATATGCACTATGTGCTTGGTACAACGTGCACTTGTAAAGAAAAAGAAAATTATTTATGAATAGTACACAACACAAACTCTAGCACAATATCTCCTAAGCATCAAATACGTAAATATTCCCTGTTATTGGCCAGCTCCATTTGGTATCTTCCCATGTTATGATTGGTTAATATTTTAAATTATAAGCAATCCTGCCGTGACATGTCTGTTTTTGTTTTAAAATTTTTCAGGCTAGCACATTGAAGTGACTACACTGAACATATCAAAGTATGTATTGTCAAGCCAGTTCACAAACTGTTATAAAATTTTACTTCTTCAGACCAGAACTGAACCGGGCTGAAATTGTTCACCTTGACCACGAACCTGAACTTGAACCAATATTTTCTCTGGTGTGTGACACCCTAGATTGAGGTGCACATTAAAGAACCCCATGCGGTCAATATTACTCTGGAGGCCTCCACTGCAGGGTGTGCCTCATGATCATACTGTGGTTTGGTGCATAAAACCACGTCAATTATTACTATGTACTAATATTTCATGGGTTGTCTGTGAACCAATTTTTTTATTCATGCTACCAATCTCGATGGCATTGCATAGGAGGGGGGCAGGGAGGGGGGCATTTGCAAACACATAAAATCAGACAAGCTGTAATATACAAAAACAGTTCCTAATATGAATGTGCATCAGCTACTAGAAAGACTGGCATGGTCACGCTCCACAAGTGGATGAAGACAGAAAAGAGGGTGCAACACAGGTGCACCCTCTTCAACTAAACTTTGTAAGGAAACCACTGGAAAAATATACATGTAAAAAAAAAACCAAACATGAGCAGAACCTTCCACATGACATTACACTGGCTATTGCATCACTCAGCCAGCTACCGTATTTGCACGTAAATAACGCGACCACGAATATAAAGCTAGGGGGGTACTTTCGGTCTCAACGAAAAAAAAGTATATTACGATTATAGCACGAAGTGATGCAACTGTAAACAGCAATCAAAAGACGGTCACCTGCAAACCTTTATTGACCTTTGCAGCCGCCGGAAAATGCCCGATTACTCTTCCTCGCTGCTCGAGTCCTTGTCGCTGTCGTCAAAAACTGCGTCGTCGTTCGTGCCGTCCAGATTGTTCGAGAGGCAGCACTTCAGGAATGCCCGCGACACTATTGCCGACCTCATCATCATTCATTCCGTGGATACGCGTGGATTTTTTTTCTTCATTGGGACGTTAAACCCCACAAATCAATCAATCATGAATTAAAAAGTTGCACCACATGCAAAGGAGTGATTAGAGGGGTCCCCCTCGTCGATGGACCTTCTACTATCGACTCCAAGATCGTGAACGAACGCAACCCATTGGCCCTGGCGGCCAAATGAATCGGCAGCACAACTACAGTCATTGTTGCATTCGATGGACTCAAAGTACTGAACTTTGTCCGATATGGCCCAACTCTCGTGTGCTGCTTGCTATACCGCAAGCAAGTGGACATATGCTATGCCTGTGGTCATCTCGGTTATCGAGCGGATGTGTGCCCTACCCCAGGCAATCCCATATGTCGCGGTTGTGGGATACCCAAGCCAGACATGTCCCACCAGTGCACCCCAAAGTGCAAGCTCTGTGGCGGCGAGCACCAGACAGGCGACAAAGAATGCAAGCAGAGATTTCAGATACCATACATCGTAAGAAGACGGCGCTGGGATGGACCGCGTGCTGCTGCAGAGATGGAAAACGATGAAGGCCGAAGCACCGAACAAAGCGTTAAGCCACAACCCAACATGGCACAGGAGTACCCAAGCCTACGATGTCCTCGCTCAACCTCCAGAAGTCGCCCACGGTCTAGGGGGAGATCCAGGTCCCTCTCATGCCCCAGATCCCGAGGACCGAGTCAACCCACAAACATCGACGTCCCCGCGAAGTAGGCTGGAGCTGTCATCTGGGCCAGCACAGTCAAGGGACCTCAAAAGGTAACATCGGAGTCACTTCCAGAGCATGACAGCAGGTTAGATAATCACAGTAGTGCTAGCACAGCCAGTACCAGGAAAATCACTCTACTCAAAAGAGAAAACGCGCTCATGAAAGAAACTATCCAGAAATTAATGCTCAAGATAGCTGAGATTAAAAGAAAAACAACGGTACTGCTACTCAGTCATCGCAACCAGAAGCCTCCACTGTCAGGGATGACAACACCGATGACGCCCCAGCTTCTAAGAAAAGGGCAATAGCCACCACTGATTCTGATAACGTGGCCACCAAGGTCAAGTCTGAAGTAAAGGACATGCTGGTCGCCATCAACAAAAGCATCAAGCAACTGCAAGCCATGCTATGCGTGATGCAGGGCACTATTAACTCGCACAATGAAAGGATGACCAAGATTGAGGCGAACTTAGACACCGTTGTAGCACTGGCATTCACAGGCGGCACAACTGCTTCAGCTGCATTGCTTGCACCAACTAATAGCGGCATATTGCGATCCCTTTTGCCGACCCAAGGCCCTCAGCGGGCAGACGATAGCAATGCCCATGATAGATCGCTCGGCTAGAAACTTTTACATATGGCAATGGATCTGCAGGGGCTATGCCAGCAAAAACGCCTCCTTGCAGCAACACATTAGAAACTCTGCTGACAAACCTAACATCATAATCCTACAAGAAACACTATGTGCCTCGATTTCCCTCCCTGGTTTCCACCAAATCGTCGCCCGCACGGAAGGCAGAGGTGTCTGTACGCTAGTATCCAAAAAATTAACATCTATAGAACATGACCTGGAGCTTAACAACGTAGAGCACGTCTTTGTAGAGGTACTCCCACACGGCAAGTTTCGTCAAAGCATCTTCATCCTCAACCTATACAGCAGCCCTAGTAACCACAGGCAAAGATTTCAGGCACTCCTGAAGAAAGCACTGAACTTCGCTCACAACAACTGTTTAATAATTGGCGGTGACTTTAATGCCCTGCATTCAGCCTGGGGCTATCACTACGACAATCGAAAGGGGCTAGAGCTCCTGGCTGGGCACACTAGACCTGGACCTAACGTTGATAACTGACAAGGCCTTTCCAACCAGACTAGGCACTTCAACCTGTAGAGACTACACCCGACCTGACATTCGTCAAGAACGTGGAGGACCCCATATGGACAAACTTGGCCACAGAATTAGGCAGTGATCATTGTTAGTTACGCAGTTTCCAGTTAACCCCAACAGCAAAGCACAAAGAGAATTCCCTTGGATGGGCTGGGATGTTTTTTGCCATATTAGAAACAACAGGGCCCAGTCCCCTACTTCTAATCATCCCAAGCTTGATGCATGGATAGATCAAATCAAGAAGGATGCTTCCAGCTCTACCAAGACCATTATCACAGATCTCCCCGTAAGGAGAATGGATAGCAGACTCGCCCATCTCATTGAAGCGAAACAATCCTTGTTAGCTCGATGGAACACACAGCGCCTGAATAGAGGACTCCGCAAAAAGATATCTAAGCTTAACAGAGACATTGAGGAACACTGTCGAGTGCTTAACAAACAGCAATGGAACGAGTTATGCAATTCCATTGATGGCCAGATGTGTAACAGCAAATCCTGGAACCTCCTAAAGCATCTATTCAACGATACGATTACCAAGTCTAACCATAGGCATCGCTTGAGATGCATCCTGCATTTGGCCGTTAAGGGAGCCTCAGAAGAAAGAGTCATGCAGGACCTAGTCCACAGGTATCTCCCTATGAGACCTGCAGTGGCACACCTGGATTATAATGGCTCCCGGAATCTGAAGCTTGACTCTAAATTCAGCATAGAAGAAATACAAATGGCTCTGCAAGCCCTTAATGGCTGATCTGCCCCAGGTCCTGACAGCATTACAAACTCCTGCGTAATCTTGATGACCACTCAGTCAAGTATCTCACTGAAATAATCAATGACAGCTGGAATAGTGGTACCATGCCAGATGATTGGAAGAAATCGCATAATATATTAATCCCGAAACCCGGCAAAGCACCTAGCATAGAGAGCCTACGCCCTATCTCGCTAACGTCATGCCTTGGCAAAGCTATGGAGCACGCAATACTCCACAGGATTGCTCGACATCTCGAGGACAACGGACTTTATCCACATAGTAAGGTTGGCGTTAGGGCCAAGCTCTCTACACAACATGCCACGGTTCAAAGCAAGCAACAAATCCTAGACAATAACACCCGTGGCATCAAAGCGATTCTTGGCCTTGATTTGGAGAAATCCTTTGACAAAATTTCACACTCATTCATACTTGAAACAATATCCAACCTTAACCTAGGCGTAAACTTTTACAACTATGTCAGATGCTTCCTATCAATAGGAAGGCAATTCTCAAAGCAGGGGACCTATCCTCCGATGAGGTCGACCTAGGTGCATACGGCACACCAAAAGGTTAAGTCATTTCCCCGACCCTATTCAACATGGCTATGATTGGACTGGCCAGGGAATTAGACAAGATAGAAGGCATTGAGCACACAATATGCGCTGATGATATCACCATCTAGGCGACTAGCGGTTGTAAAGGGGACATAGAACAGGCATTGCAGCTTGCAGTCGATACCACAGAGTCTATCTCCTCCCCACCGTGCTGTGATGCTTGCCTGCTAAGTCTGAACTGCCCCTTTACCGCCCTGTCAAACGGAGGTCCAAACATACTTGCTGTGGCACAGACATACCAAAGGTCAAGCATATACGCGTCCTGGGTATGATCATTGAAGAAAATGGCACAAATACCATGACTGTTAACAAGCTGGTAAGGAAAACGAACAACGCCATACGCCTTATCAAAAGAGTTGCCAACAAGCACAACGGAGTTAAGGAAGAGAACCTGATCCGTCTGGTACACTCCTTCGTCCTCTGCCATTTCTCATACATTGCTGCTATGAACAATTGGTATCGGAGTGAGAGAGACAAACTCAACATACTTATTAGAAAAGCAGTCAAGAGCACCATCGGGCTTCCCTGCAGCACCAGTACAGATAGGCTAATGCAGCTTGGTATCCACAACACCCTTGAGGAAATTGCGGAGGCACAGGAGTGCTCTCAGATCGCACGCCTATCCTCCACAATGACTGGCAGACATATCCTCAAGAAACTTGGGTACACGGAACAGTCATACCATGGTGACTCTGTAGAAATCCCACCAAGCATTAGGGATCTTATAACTGCAATGCAAATTCCCAAAAATGTTCTCCCCGAACACAATCACCCAAGACACAGGGCCCGGGCCGCAACTATCCTCAAGAACTATCAATCCGATAGCAACACTTGTTTCGTAGACGCCGCCTCATATCGAAGCAGTCTCAAGTTCACTGCGGTTGTTATTAACCACAAAGGTCAACTCGCCAACTGTACCTCGATCTACACCAAGGACCTGCTAGTTGCCAAGCAGGTTGCCATAGCACTCGCTATCGTCAACGACAGCATGGAGGTAATCTTTAGTCACTCTAGATCTGCAATCAGGTCCTTCGCGAACGGCAGAATTGCCCGCAGGCACTATGCATTCTCCGAAACAGTCCCAAGGAACTTCGTCAACATATGCTCATTTGGTTCCCTGCTCACATCGGGCTGTCCCGTCAATCTCAACGAGTCTGCTCACAGTTCTGCGCGCACTGACTGACCGTGCAGATACTGGCCGATTCGAGGCCGTGGAAAACAGGGACGTCCCGTCAACATACAACGAAATCATGAAGCATTTCTACCTCTCACGCCGTGTCTTCCTGCTGCCAAGCCCTAAACTAAGCAGGCATCAAGCGCTTACTCTGAGGCTATTGCAAACCTACACTTGCCAAAATCCGCATATACGTACTACATGTCATATACCCAGAAATTTACCCTGATGACATTTGTAACAATTGGAAACTCACCACGGCTACGCTTAAACACATGCTCTGGGAGTGCACCACTATGCATAATGATGCTAACTCCAATGCTACCTCGGCGAAGTGGGATGCTGCTCTCCGCAGCTCTAGCCTAGCCGACCAAAAATTGGCCATCCAGCAAGCCTGCAATGCGGCTGTCAGGCTAGGCCTTTCAGTCCCAACGTGGGAGCCCTAAACGCATTTGCTCGCTTCTTGCAGGACACTAATAAAGTTTATTCCATCCATCCATCCAAACATCTCGGCAGATCTCGATTCCTGCATGACTCTGACGCAAAATGTCATGTGCTGGGCTACCACTGGTGGCTTCACAGAGCCTTCGCTTGCCAAGGCTGGCTGCATGACGTAATGCTCCCTGCTAACTTTTTCTTCCTCCATGCTTTCATGCTTGCCTTCTCTAGGGATCCACTCTGTTACCGGATCCACTCTGTGATCAACCGATGGATCCACTCTGTGACCAACGCTTGTCTTGTCCTCTCATTACATGGCCTGCCCACATCCGTTTCTTCTTTATTTTGATTAATATGTCCTTAACATGTGTTTTCTCCCTAACCCACTCCGCTCTGTTCTTGTCCCTTAATGTTGCACCTACCATTTTCCGTTCCATTGCTCACTGCGTCGTCCTCAATCTAAGCTGAACCTTCTTAGTTAGCCTCCAGGTTTTTATCCCGTAGGTGAGTACCGGTAAGATTCAGCTGTTATACACCTTCCTCTTAAGAGACAGTGGTAAGCTACTATATTCATTATCTGAGAATGCTTGCCAAAGGAGCTCCACCCCATTCATATCCTCCTAAATCAGCCACATACATGTGCGTAAATCCACGCAACATATCAAAGTTACGCTCAGTGTTGACACCATTGGCATCTCATGCATGGTATTGCGCTTGAACCGCTCCTAAGCAATAGCAACAAGATAAAAACCTATAGCCCACACCAAGTGGTGATGCTAGTGCTGCCGAAAATGAAAAGATGTCTTCATTCTCGGTTTCAACAGCTACGCCCGTTCCTCCTTAGCTGACATTTCAAAGTTTTCATCCGCATGTAATGCGAGCAAGAAAAGTTCACAGAAAGCATTTATTTGCAGTGCAGCAAATGTTCAATCGTTGGGCGTTTCACTGACACAGTCTCACAAAAGCCTCATGTTGGAGATATCTTTTCACAGAAAGCCGTTATTACTGCTGTAAAGTTTAGGCGCATTTAAATGCCGCAATTCTTAAACAGGCAACTGAAGAGCTTCTCAGAGATATTTTCTCCTGGGGGGGGGGGGGGGGCAGCACTGACAGCATGTTGGGGTACGCCGGCGTCTGATCAGCATCACCGATCTGGCTCAGCTGATGTAGACGTTCTTCTGTAGCTTGATCACCGAGTTTTTAGGGAAGAAGCTCCTTAAGCAGTGGGTCGGTTGTCACGTATCGTCGTATCGTGTAACCTACACCACTCACAATACCATGCAATGCCATGCAACGCCGGGAGGCTCACGCTCACCCTCGGCGCGTGCCTCCCAGTGCACGAGCTCTCTCACTCTTCCATCTGCTGTCTTGTGAGAGAGAGACAGAGAGAGAGAGCGAAAGGCACGCGTTGACTATGGAAACGCTCTTCTTCGATGAACGCTCTACCAGCTCGCAAAGGAGAACGCGCCCTCACCCGCGAGAGAACGTTGGCGCAGGCAGCGTCTTCTAGCGAGTTTCTTGATTGAAAAATACCGACTGCTCGCGCTGGAGAACCGTTCACCGGCCGCCCATATATATATATATATATATATATATATATATATATATATATATATAGGCACTGGATCTTGACTTGCAATGAAGTGCCGGTGGGAGATTTCACTTGTGCGTAGTTGAACCATAAGGATTCGTAGCGTGCACGTTAACTAAATTAATCCGGAACTCGGCACGATCTACGATGAACATCCGGAGCTTCACCCACTCATCATCATTCACTCCGTGGATATGCTGTGAATTTTTTTGAACGACATCCGTGCACGTAAAGGAGGTACAGTGCAACTCATGGAATGCATTTCTCTTGCTTTCGCTTGCTGTAGCTCAGTGTTCACAGCTGGGTGAGCATGCCTCCTATTGGCATCATGGCATGTGGTCAGCTTTTATTAAATTTTGGCAGACTTCTTTGGTTACTGGACGCTTTGCTGGGCACTGGATGGAAAAGTTGCCTTGTTCCTATTCTTCAAATGCTGCCCTTAGTGACGTCTAAGTGCCTCCTTGCGGTGTAATTCCTGTTGGTCTTCACCTCCAAAATGAGCTTTTTTTACAGGCATCTGGGTGCTGCTTTCGCGGTCCTGACATTATGCAAGATAAACTTGTAATGACCTTGCCGAATGCTGATTCTTGGTGTAGTCAAAATGACACCAGTTGAAACAAGTGGTTGCCATTTGCAGCAATATACAGATGTTACCACTAGATAACACATCCTCTGCTACGAGTATTGATGACGGTGACGATGATCATAGTACTGAGTAACAATGAAACTGAAACTGCAAATTTTGGCCTGAGAACTCTAGGATCTTCATATAGAAGATGAGGCAGAAATTTCAAGTAGTAAAATTTTGAAAAGAAACCTTGTAGTATTATGCATGGCTTTTATGGTATTTCATTGCATTCATGCCTGCCTGCTATTAAGTTATGCAGTAGATGGTGACTGTCATTGTGTGCTGTTGCATTGCAGGTTATGAGCTCTCCAAGCATGAATGCAAGATTGGTACTCCTAAGAAGCCACTGTCTGTCCAGGGACTGTTCTTGTACCGGTCATACTGGTGCGAAACAGTTCTGAATGCTCTGATCAAATGGTGGAAAAATGTTTCAAAAATAGAAGAGCCGCGCCTCAGCGTAAAGTGAGTCATTTATTCGGTTCATTTTTTATTCGATGTCTGAAATTACCACTGTGTGCTCAATAAGAGAGAGTTCTGGCACTAGTCCATGGTGTAAGATATTGACGTGTGCGTTTTTTGTTTGCGAGCAGTGCTGTTATTACTTCCTGTTACGCGCAGCACAGGCCACGTTTATCTTGCATGTGACTTTGGGAACTGTATCGACCGTTCTTGAAACTTCGCATTCCTGATGCACACATTTGAGTGACTTCTGGAATTTCAGATATAATGTGAGAATGTGTTATGATGTATGTATAAAAGCTGACACATTTTGTCGTTTGTCAGTCTTTCTGTCAACCTACAACTGTTCACACTACCATTATGTTGCAGTGTGATTTGCTGTACTTTGCTGGGCACTGGTTTGCCCAATAAACAGTTCCACTGACAAAGTCTTGAGTTCTGTGTGCTTCAGCATCACGACCACATAATGTCTGGTTGAGGTGCTTCTCGGTCCATGTACCACATGCCCCCGTTCAGCCGTGAGCCAAGTCCATGCCGCCAAGAGGACGGCTCCAACCCGGTCTTTCGAGATAGCCGCAGACAGCAAGGACTGCTGCAAGAGTGCCAGCCACTTTATGACAAGGACAAGAAGACAAGGGATACGATGAAAACACCATCCATGATGATGGCTGCAGTGTCTCTGGCTGCTGTGGTTGTGCAGCAACCCAAAGAGGCACCTACATTCGACGTATCATCATACGAAGACCCAGAAAGCTGGCTCGACATGTACCGCTGCTACCAGTACTGTGAGATGGAACTGTGTGGCTTCGACGTGAGCGTGCCATGGCCATGCCCAGGTTAAGGACGTCATGACATCGCCGACTACATCGCTGGAACAGAGTGGCAACAGCGACAACCGTCCCGTTCACTGTCATCATCATCATCATCATCATCATCAGCCTGTTTCGGTCCACTGCAGGACGAAGGCCTCTCCCAACGATTTCCAATCCACCCTATCCTGAGCGAGTTGGTTCCACTTTATGCCCACAAACTTTTTAATTTCATCGCTCCATCTAACCTTTTGCCTGCCTCTGTTGCGTTTTCCCTCTATTGGTATCCATTCCGTCACTCTTACTGTCCATCTCTTATCTTTCCTCCTCATGACATGTCCTGCCCAGGTCCACTTTTTTCTTTTAATTGAAGTAATAATATCGGCTACTCCTGTCTGTTCTCTGATCCATTCTGCTCGTTTTTTGTCTCTTAGCGTTACCCCTATCATTTTCTTTCCATTGCACGTTGCGCACTCCTTAGTTTCATCTCTAGCTTTTCCGTTATCCTCCACGTTTCTGCACCGTACGTTAGTACTGGGAGAATGCAGTGATTGAACACTTTTCGCTTTAGTGAGAGCGGTAAGTTTCCAGTCATGATTTCGTAATGCCTTCCGAATGCGTTCCAGCCCATCCTTATTCTACGGAGAATTTCTTTTTCATGGTTAGGAGTTCCTGTTATTAACTGTCCCAGGTATATGTATTCGCTTACACATTGTAAGGGTTCATTGTTGATTTTAAATTCCTGTTCCTTAGCTAGGCTATTGAGCATAACTTTGGTCTTTTGCCTATTCATTTTTAACCCAATTTTAATACTTTCCCTGTTTAGGTCATCAATCATGTTTTGTAGTTCGTCTCTGTCATTGCTAAAGAGTACAATGTCGTCTGGCTGCTATATCTTTCTGCAACAGCGGCAGTACACTGGCCCAACCTGGGGCCGGTTTCCTAGCCCCTATTCGGCAAATTGAAGGCAGCAGCCGATGGAGGTATGGCTGCATGCTACACGACGCAATGCCAAAGATCCTCCTCCGGCGCCGCCACATACCATGATGCACTAATTCTCCTGACGTAGTCTCGCCACTTCGCCTGGCCAGAGCCTTCACGAGAACAATTCGCCGCTGAAAGATTTGCCAACGCGATATAGCAACAGCAGAGCAAGCCAACACAGCTATGACATGATGCCCTGACCTAACCAGAACGCCAGATGACAAACGACTGACCTCGACCTGATTATCGACGGCCACAGCCTTGGTTGATACTGGAGCCAACTACTCTGTCATCAGTGGTCTTTTTGCTAAAGGTCATTTCCCAGGTAAAGATGGCCTGGGAAGGACCAGATATCCGAATTACAGGGGGCCGCCTTATAACACCAACAGCAACCTGCACGGAAAGAGTCACGATTGACAGCCAGACCTATTCGGTGAGTTTTGTGGTCCTGCAGCAAGGCTCGAGAGACGTCATCATAGGCGTGGATTTTCTGGACCAACATGGCACAGTCATCTACCTAAGATCCAGGTCAATCACACTTTCCACAAAAATGAAACGCAGCCAAATAGCAAAGTCGCTTACCATGCCTTGAATGTAACGGAAGAGCAGGTAACCATTCACCGCTGTCCAGCGTCATTATTTTCGTCGGCACCAAAGCACCTACCAACTTGCAAGGCGTCATCGAGGGTGACCAGCACTTGCTCCTAAACTGTCAGATGTGCATTGCAAGAGGCTGTGGTGGAGAGCGACCTCGCAGACCGGTGAAATCTTGGCCTTACCATACGGAGAGCAAGCCCGACACGACCGCTGTGGTCCAGAGTATTGTGATGACCAATTCGAATGCTAGCACACGCAGGACTGTGGAAGCGGCACCTGCCTCGTGCAAGAGCGAGCATCTCTGTCTTCAATATGACGCCAATCTGCTGCCACTACAGAGGGCTGCCCCCAGAGAGGAAGAAAGTCCGACGAACGATCGGAACTCCAGGAGACACGATATGTCTTGAGTGTCACGTAAGAAGGCAGCGATCCGGGATGCAGTAACGTTGCATCGCACGATGGTGGGGCTGATGGCAATGTTGCTTCGAAGTAGGCAGGCTTGAGACGTCCTAGAGTGATTGTGTGTCGGGCCATCCGTTGACATTGATGATGAATGACGATGGACGATGCTCCAGAACTTGATATGGCCCAGAGTAGTGCGGCTGCAAAGGCTTCCGCACAGCACAGTTTCGCACGAAAATGTGTGTAGCAGAGGTGAGCTGCGGAGACACGTAAGGAGATCTCGATTCGTGCAGATGTGTAGGCACGGGGCGTATATGCTGGAAGATGTTTTGCAGTTGGAGATGTAGTCTCCGGCTGGTGGCACAGGGTTTTGGCTGGGGAATCAAAGAAGTCTCATGGCAGGCATAATGAACTGCCGTAGACCAACTCGGCGCATGAGCAGCCCAGGTCACTTTTGATGGCAGTTCTAATGCCAAGCAGGACGAGTGGTAGTTGGATGACCCACTTCTCCGGTGATCCATGTGCCAAGAGGGAGGACTTGAGATGCCTGTGGAAACGCACGATCAGTCCATTTGTTTGTGGGTGGTAAGAGGCCGTGCAGAGGCGTGTCGTTCCGAGAAGCTTGAGGAGTTTGTTGAAAAGTGCCGAATCAAACTGCTGACCGTGATCGGTGACTATAGTAGATGGGCAGCCGAACCTTGCAATCCAGGTGGACACGAAGGCTGCTGCAACTGTGGGCGCTGATATGTCGGTGATGGGTGTAGCTTCTGGCCACCGTGTGTAACGGTCGATGCAAGTCAGTACGTAGCTGTAGCCCTTGGAAAGTGGGAGAGGGTCGACAAGGTCCAAGTGCACGGTGTCAAAACGCGCGTCCGGTGGAATGAAGGACTTCGCAGGGGGGCGGGATGGCGATGGATCTTGGAGTGTTGACATGGCAAACAGCAGCGTACCCAGTCGTGAACTTGTGCGTTTAGCTGAGGCCAAACGTAGTGACTGGAAATGGACTTCTTTGAAATGGCTTCATAGTGACTGGAAATGGGCTTCTTTGTGGATGCGACAGACTGTGTACTGTA
>CM023481.1:14786094-14907649 GCA_013339685.2 Hyalomma asiaticum | reverse complement strand
AATTTAATTTTGTGTGTTCTTAGGCATGCTAGCACCTTTTCAAGATGGGCAAACACTCGGTGTATGCGTGCGATGGTGATAGCATGCACAAGAAGACGCAAAATTAGGTTCCCCTTCGAACACAAGAGACCCTTGGCCTTAATTTTTGGTCTGTGGAAACCAAGGCATTCATTAGTCTTGGAAAATGAAGAGAAATGAAGGATGCATGAAATGCTCATTACTAAAAGGCTATGCAATTCGTGCACTGTACAGGACCTAAAGCACAGTGACATAAACAATTGAACACAATGAAACGTGTAGGCAGTGCCATGCTCCAACTGCAGGCTCACCCATAGTCGCAAAAAGCCCCTGAAGAATCTTGCAAGACTTTGCGAGACATGAAATGTCAATGCATACAGGCATGCAGCAAGCAATGACCACAAAACTGCCCATGCAAACCAACTTCACCAACGCTCGCAAAAGTTCAAAATAATCTCAACGGACTTCAGTGGCAGTTGCTTCACTGACACCAGGGGCTGGCATGCCATGGGAAATGAGAGGGAGGAGGAGTGAGTGGAGTTGCGAGGAGGGGCTGGAACAGCGGGAGGAAGGGGAGCTAATGCGCCTCCATTGTACAGATGGCAGAAGTTGAATTCCTGGGCTCGCCTAGGCGTTTGTGTTTTTGACAGTGGGTGTCAATGCCATAGCAAAATGGTGACTGAGGCCCAACCGAGGACAGTAGCGGGGAGTTTGCAGTGGTTTTGCACACAGCTGTGACCTCTGTGTATCGTATCTGTTATTAGGGGCGAAGCTCCTCTTAGTCTAACCTTGTCCCTCGTCAGCGTCAGGCGTAACCGGCAGTATCTCCCCGGGAGGCACGCGCTAGCCCTCGGCGCGTGCCTCCCGCGTGTGCCTCTCTCTCTCTCACTGTTCCTCTGCTGTCTTGTGAGAGAGAGAGAGAGAGCGAAAGGCGCACGTTCATGGAAATGCTCTTTCTTAGATGAACGCTCTACCAGCTCGCAAAGAAGGAGAACGCGCCCTCACCCGCAAGAGACAACGTTGGCGCAGGCAGCGTCTTCTAGCAAGTTTCTTGACTGAGAAATACCGACTGCTCGCGTTGGAGAACCGTTCACCGGCCACCCATATATATATATAGGCACTGGATCTTGACTTGCAATGAAGTGCCGGTGGGAGATTTCACTTGTGCATAGTTCAACCATAAGGATTCGTAGCGTGCGTGTTAACTAAATTAATCCGGAACTCGGCACGATCTACGATGAACATCCCGAGCTTCGCCCACTCATCATCATTCACTCCGTGGATATGCTGTAATTTTTTTAAATTCACATGGTGACATGCTGCTTTTTTAATCAAGCTCTCATCAGAGAAATATTTGTGCTCTAAACATAGCTGTGTCACGTCTTCTTTTTGTGTACTAGGCCTGCAACCGTAACACAAAGAGCAATTAAGGAAGTTACTGTGGGCTGCAAATGTGAAAATAACCTCACCTCGCAAATAATCCCACAGCTCCCTAATAATGCATTAAGGTGTGTTTTTATTGCGAACTCTTTAAAATTGGATACCTGTTAGGTGCAGAGAAATGCAGTAACCCTTGCAGGATAAAGTGACTGCCATACCAGGCATATTATGCGGCAAGCAATAGGTGTCGCTCTATGTATGAAGACAAATCATGGACTCATCCCAACTACAACTTACCAAATTTGCTCTCAGCAATGAAGCTCTGAAGCAGGCTAACAAAATATTTAGAGTAATGCCTTGCTTTTCAATAATTTTCTTCCTGTGCTGTCTAAATTTGACAACAATGAAATTCCCGCAACAGCGAATTTATTCATTTTCCTCAAGGATTTCAATATTGCAGGATTCCACTGTATCACTGTGCAGTGACAATGCAATTACAAATGTTTTTCTTCAATCAGAGGGGGTGCCTGTACAAGAGCCCACCAGGAAACGAGATTTACCACAAGGGATGCCACTCCATCTTTGAAGTTGATGGACGGAGGGACAAGGTTTGTTTTTCACCTTTATATTTTAAATTTTCTTTTAAATTTAATTAGTTATAGGACAGTCAGTAATTGTGACAAGACTACAATTCATTGTGCAAGCTAAAGGTTTGCACAGCTGTTGTGAATTTCTGCTACGACAGTTAATCACCATTTTTTTCTTACATGCAAGGCCAAAACAAAATTTCTTTGGCGCTGTACATGTAAAACTAGCAATATGCTTGAAAAAGTTGTGGTAGCTTAAAATTCTTTTCTTTATAAAGCATTTATAGTTTCTTGTTGCTGTTATAGCTTTCTGGGTCCATTGTAATATGTAGAATAGAGGAGACGACCTGATATATTACTATATTTACGTGGTTGTAATGTGCATAAGCTTGCAGTCTGAGGTGGGATTTTGCATCCTTGAAATGGCATTACAATTATGCCACGTGCTCCGCAGTTTTAAAGGGGCCCTAGGACACTGTCTTCTGTGACTGTCTTCTGGACTGTCTTCTGGTGCGCTGGAGTGTATGTAGTATTGAATACCGAAATGAAAGCAAAAGAATGATAAGACTCGGTGCATGAGAATTAAAGCTATTAGTCCTCAAAGTTTAAAACATGATCTGACAGCCTGGATAAATGTTTCCGTTTGCATTTTGCTTTCCCGCTGATGTTTATGGTTGCTTCAAGTCAGTGCTTGCCTCTTATACAGATGCTGGAAGTTTATTCTCAAGGGGTCCTGTGCAGGTTACCTTGCAATTGTTCTTTTTGATGGAGTTGTCATTATGGTTACAATAGGGACAATGAACCATGTGTGACAGTCAAAAGAGGCAGTGGATATTTCAAACGGATCTCCTTTTCATTTTGTGCATGAGAATGGTTCTGTTGTGCCCTTGCTTGCCTCCAACACTCAACTGCATTAGTGCATCACATGGCACTCCTTTCCCAACAGTCGCAGCCAAATAAAAAAAGACAACGATCATATCCCCATGCAAGTACGGCTGCCTCTTTGCCAAAGGTGGAAACAAGTTTCACGTGTTAGAGGCTATGCTTTTTAAACCACCATGAGTAAAGTGTGCGTTCTTTGGCGGAGAACATCTCTGGACATATGTCTTTCGATCTTTTGTGCTCAACAGCATTGCCTAGTAGAGATCAGTGAATGTGTCAAACCAATCACAGTGCAAAGCCACTGTCGTCACTGTTAGATAGTCAAATGCCACCTCCTATAACAAAATTCGCTGTTGTGTGTCACCATGGTTTAAGCAGTACAGTGGACTTCCAATAAACTTAACTTGGTTAAATAAAAATGCCTTGTTAATGGAATAAAGAGGATCATTTGGCTGGATATCTATGTCCGGCACAGTAGAACATTTTGGCTACTTGTAACACTACTTATGGGTCATCTATGTATGGTTAAACAGCACGAACACTAAGTACAGCACAGGCTTGTTCACACCAAAAAGTAGTCTCACAACCATGAAATGTATTGTAGAAGTCAACAAGCCAATCCAGCAGCCGTGCCCATACTGGATTGTGCTGCAAAAGGAGGGCAGGAGCCACGAGCTGTGTCAGTTGTGGGTTAGGCCTACATGTGTGACTAAGAGTGGTGGATAGGCACAGTGGAGAGCACAAAGAAGCGGCTGCACCAGGCACTCTTGCTTGAAAAGAAGCTCCAAATTCTTCAGGAGTGCGATCGAAGCAGCTTTTCCAAGACTGAGGTGGCTAAAAATGCAACATCCCTAGTCGACGCTGTCGTGGATCTTGAAAAACAAAGAAAAGATAGAAGAAGCTGTCATGTATGGGACCTTTACCTCTAAGCTGATGTGGACGCCGCTGTATGAAGTACTGGAAAAAGTTCGTTTGTGTGGTTCAAATGGGCATGAAGTTCCAATTTCCATTCTGGAGCAGAAGGTGCGAGAGCTTGCCCTGCACATGGGTGTTGAGAGCTTCACCCTAAGTGACGAATGGCTTTTAACCGGTTCAAGAAACGCCATGGACATGTTTTCAAGGCAATCTCAGGTGAGAGTGCTGCAGTGAACCAGGATGTTTGCACCAACTGACAGCAGGGACGGCTTAAGGAAATTTTGGTGAACTATGATCCGTGAAACATATTCAACGTAGACATGGGCCTTTTTTATAAAGCGCTCCCATCAAAGCCTGTAGCAGTTGGAAACACAGTAACGAGTGCATTACTGTGCTCGTGGGTGCAAACATGGCCGGAGATGAAAAATTGAAGCTGTTGGTGATTGGAAAATCAAAGCGTCCATGTTGCTTTAAAGGCATGAACGTTATAGGCACGAATTTTTGATATTTTCGTATTGTTGCTGTAAATAAAAGCAGTGGCGTGGAGAACCCCTAAAAGAGTATCATAGTGCCTCGCAATGCAATGAATATATTTTTAATACGGCTGCCTTAAAATCCCAGTTTCGGTTTTTCTTTCGAAGGGGCGGTTTCATATTTATGTGTCAACAGAGTCGGACGTTCGTCTAAGTCACGTAGGGACAGCACGCGTCGCTGCAACTCTGTATGTGATCAATTACACGTGGGCCAAGCAAACAATGATTTCACGGTCGTGCAGTGACTCTGAGAGTGATCATGATGATTTTTAAGAGACTGGGTTCATATGGCATCGTAGTGTCCACTGCGCTGGGGCTGGCTTGCAGATGCTGGATAAAGAAAACCTTAAAATTTAACTAAAATACTTTGTACGTGTTTCCTGGCTTCGGTGTGTTGAGAGCGTTAACAATGCATAGCTATAAAACGAAAAATGTATGTCTTGCGCTACCATAAAATTGTGCCAGTACTCCTTTAAAGGCATAGGGGAAAGCATAGGGGAAGTTTATTATAATCTCATCATAAGTTCATGCTCTACGTGATGCCTCCTGGCAAGAAAGTGTGTTTCACACACGCAGCCATGGCTATGAGTGGCGCTGTCTAACACAACCAGGACAATATGGACGTAAATACCCAATAAAGTGGAAAGGGGGATGACCGCCTTCGTAGCTCAGTGGTAGAGCATCAGACGCATCATCCGAAGGTCGTGGGTTCAGTTCCCACCGAAGGCAAGTTTATCTTTTCGTCCACTTTAACTCCTTTCTATTTACTTCACAATTACAATACTAGAATTAACTTCCCCTATGCTTTCTTAGGCTTCGTTGTCTGTTGGCTCCTTAAGTTATTTCTAACAAATAAAAACAAGCCCTTGACCCCTTCCCTTTCGTTATTTCATAGCTTGTGCCTCGTTGTGTCATACTTGGTGCCTTGAGGTAGCGTGCGAGGGCTTATTTGGCCAGCAGCCATCTCATCGTAAGTTCACATTCTATGTGACGCCTCCTGGCAAGAAAGTATGTTCCACACATGCCGCCATGGCTACGAGTGGTGCTGCCTAGCACTCCCAGGACAATATGTACATCGACACCCAATAAAGTGGATCCGCAGACGACCGCCTTCGTAGCTCAGCGGTAGAGCATCGGACGCGTCATCCAAAGGTCGTAGGTTCAGTTCCTACCGAAGGCAGGTTTGTCTTTTTGTCTGCTTTAACTCCTTTCTATTTACTTCACAATTACAACACTACAATTAACTTCCCCTATGCTTTCCTAGGCTTCATTGTCTGTTGGCTCATTAAGGAGCCTGTTAGTGACACCACTCAGCCTGGGAGCCAACTTACCATTTAGTTCAAAGGGGACTGTCCTAATTTCTGCTGTGCTGAACGGGTGTCTTGCTCCACACCTTCCAGACCATAGAAATCCGGGTAGCCTGCATATGTGGCAGCTCCAAGGTGGAGGTACTTTTTCACCAGCTGCTGTGAGATTTGATTGTCGGAGAGCCCAGCAGTCCTCTAGTTGTCAATGAGCTGATCTGTAGAGTATCTGATCTGTTTTCGTTTGCCTATGTTTGAGAAGGTGCTTGAGAATGTTCCATATAGCCCTGGCCTCACCTGCCCATCGACAGTGTTATAGACCTCGTTCCACTATTGTGTGGCCATAGTTTGGCTGTACGATTCAATATCCTGATTGAGTAGTACCGTTTTCTTTATGAGTCACTGTGTATTTCATGTATTAAGTATGGAGTTTTTTTGCTTCAAGAAGCCTCACTAGGTGGCTGTCCATGCGATCTGTTCTAAGGTCTGTCTACAACACCTTAGTGGCAGCTTTAAAGTCTGCTTTATGCTGCTCAAGTAGCTGGCCAATGTTCTCATACTCAGTTTCATCACTCTTTCTAATCTTGCGAACGGCATCCCAATTAATGGTCTGGGCATCGTAGCCTTGATGGTGATGTGATGGAATGGTCACTCCCTAAGTTCTCATGTAAGTTTTGCTACGGGGTGCACCCGACATTCATGGCAAAAACCCAATCTGGCGAATTCTGTGTCCCTCACTACAGAACTGCCAAGATATATGCAAACATTGTGATTAGTAACTAATAACATGTTAAGATTGGTAGTACACTGCAGAAGCGCACTCTTGGTAGTACAATGCAGAAACACTCACCCCTTAGGTGTACTATTGACATAGCCCCATGTCTGATGTTGCGCATTGAAGTCGCCAGCTACTCTCAATAAATCCAAGCTCACATTATTGCAGGCTTTGCAGAGAAGTGCATTGGAATTCTGAGTATCACTTGGTGAGCTTGAGCTATAAACATGGAGGATGATTACTTGCTCCTTAAGCCAAAAGTTTAGAATTTGCTCCGTAAATATATGCTCAACCTTTCAATACATATGTACCTTGCAAACCTCAAAGAAGAACTCCTTGGATATGAGGATACCGTATTTATTGAAATATAAGGTGAACTGCAGCCTGAAAGTCTGCCCTCGCCTTCTATTTGAGGTACAGTTGCTGACCGATACGTCTGACATGCTTGGTAATTAGGACAGCCGCACGGTACCGCCAGTGTCCCCATAGACTTAATGTGTTAAGACGACCGATATTTCGGAGAGTTTCTAGCTTCAAATTATATAATTCAGTCTCCGTTCGTGGCTGTCGAGCACACTCAATGGGCCACCATTATATCCTTCAGCGCCACACTCACGTACAAAACAGTGATCTTTTGAAGCTTAGTTTCAGTCACGACGCGCCAATTTTGGAGGCAAGTCGCACTGTCATTGCGATCACTGCATCCTGTCCCGGCACCCAGTGCGTGGTTCGCGATTATGAGTACGGGTCGCGTTGGGATAGCACCTTCACGTTCCGTTTTCCGTGCTTGTTTATTTATTTTGCATTCCAAGATGTCTTTCTCGTGACGTTAAGCAATGGATCATGTCTAGCGGTATGATTGATGGCCTTGCAGTCTGCACCGACGAGCATGCCAACAAAAACGAGGCAAGTGCACAGCACTGACAATGTGGCATACCTGCCGACACCTTGAAAACAGTGCGAGCAGACGTAATCAGCAACTACTTCCATCGACACTAGATTAACTTTTGCTGATTGCAAATGAGCCTCACTGCCGCCGATCACGAGCTAAAATGCAGACATCATTGATTATACCTTGAGGCTGCTTTGTGGTGATTCCTGCCACTACTACATTTGAAGACGTCAACATTGTGGCGCGATGTCGTCATGTGCTAAACTGGATACGATTATGAAATAATTGCCCAAGTTCTCCAAATGTCAGAGTGACTACGACTCAAAATATGAATATGCGTCATGAGCTATGGAGCTGTGACCTGCGGATCTGATTTGTGCATTTGCTGTCCTTGTGTCATCGTAAACTTCCTGAAATACACGTGTACTTGGTCCCACGTAAGTGGAAATGCATGCAGCAACACATCTACTACTTCTTCCTAGCCCAGGGTCCTTAAAACGCAAATAAAATGGTCATTCGCCTTACATTAGTGTGCACACTTTTTTTTCTTTTTCGAGGGTCCTTCAGCTCCCCCTTTGCCTTATAATCATGACCGCCTTATATTCGAATAAATAGGGTTGTAACCTCATATTTTCCTTCCTCCCAGCAAGCCATGGAGCGATAACCCTGGAGGGCCACCTCCCCTTAAGGGTCTCGTGGAGGAGAGGTACAGCTAGATTATATGCCTGTGAGCTAACTGACTACTGCAAGACTTCCTTCTTCCTGGGGAAACACAGAGAATTCTATTACCAAATGACTAATTCTTTACTAGCTTTATATGACTGCTACTTAAGTTTTGCTTCACCACCACCACCCTTGCAGAAAGGGATTGGATAACAGAGCTGATGCTAGTGACAGCCTGCTTAATTTCACAGACCACCCCTGGAATTCCCCACTAAAATTCACTGTCCGTTTCCTGAAATCTACAGGAAGGTCAGTGGCTTTTCACTTACTGCCTCTAGGCTGCACCTTGGCCCGCTTTCTTTCTTCCTTTCTACATCTTTTACATTTATACTCTTTCTGTGTCTTCTCTTTGTTTGCTTCTGTGTCATCTTTCTCTTTCTATATTGCACTCTCTCCTTCTTTCCCTCCTCATTCTTGCACCTCTTTCCCACTCCTTGTTATACTAGACTGCACATGGCTGTCACTCTGTGTGGAACCTATAGAGGGTGCTTTAAAATGTGCATGCAGCACCACGTGTCGCTCGCCTCACATGCGTTGAGCGTCATGCAGATAGTGGTTTACTGCTTTGGAAGATATGGCAATGCAGGTGCCTACATGCCATGGCTGGTGCATCAGTCCTGCAAGCTGGTACAGGATTGTTCTTCCACAGAGAAAACTGCATGCTTGGTCTCCCCCAAATTGACTTTATCCACAACTTAAAGTGCATGCAGACTTGGCTATCTCATCTGTGTGAGTTCACTGTGCTTTTATTTTCTGCACGAACTCTGGTGTAAGCCAAGCTTATAAAGAGGAATGCAAACTTTGGGGAGCTCGACCTCAAAGCACCTGGGTGGCCTCTGCAACATCTTGCCGTGCTATTACTGCATTATTTCTGGGAGCTCTCTGACAGGCCAGAACCACCCGATACCATCCCCCGATTTCTCACTAAGATTTTGACTCCAGTTTGCACAACTCTGCTTTTGGAGCTGTGTAACCGCCCGCACGAGAGCCAAATCCACCACATAAACTACTGTGGGATGAAATCTTGGCCATGGGGTCACAAGAAATGAATTGCATCTAAAAATGTCAACTCCTGCAACTCAGTTTAAAAAGAAAGTGCATCTTGCGGAGTTCCCACCTCTTACAGCATCTAGCCTTGTCTTCTGAAACATGTATAGACCTATGAAATGAACCCTATGAAATGAACATTGCATATCTTAGAGTGGCGAAAAGACTCCCAGTTTCTTTCCATGACATTGAAACAGGTGTTAGAGGCTCAACAAGAAATTACGGGGCATGCTTAGAACTTTCCAAGAATATGAAGGTAAAAGCATAGTAGGACCTTCGGCTCTTGTACTGCTCTGAACAGCCTGCTGCTACAGATTCATCCATAGTCACTTCCTGCCAACAGCAGTTATGACGAGTGGCATTTTGAGCTGCTCTAGCCTTCCTCAATACAACTAGGGTATGGTGCACCGTCGACCATAGCAATGTGGACTTAAGCTCCGAGCTGACACGGCAAGGTGTGCAAGGGGTGTGAGCATGTTACGACTGTGGTGCTGCTTGTGCCGCCAAAGCGTTGAGGTCGTCCATCAGCTGTCATTGTAACAGAGGGAAAAACGGATTCGGTCATGGAAATGATGCTATTTTTTGCGGCCCATGTAGGGAGCGACCGTGAGGGGCAATGGAGGGCTCCAGATATTTGACCACCTAATAATAATAATGATCATGACAATAAACATTTGTAATCATAATAATAATAATAATAATATAGGAATAATAAATATTTACACTGAAATCGCACAGTAAAAGGTGTCTTGGCCTGCAAGTCTAGTGTAACACGCCTTTTTCTTCTATTCTTCAGGCCAGTTTGCATGCTTCGACCCATGCAAGACTTTTTTTACATCGTAACACGACCCTGAAACATAAAAACCTAAAGCTTTTGCCTTGAAACAAAAGTGCAGAATTAAGGACAGCAGAGAGAGGACATGGTCACAGGAAGAAATGTGCTTGATTCGTCAGAGAGCCAAGTGAAGAAACCGTGAAGCGTCATCCCCAAGAGGCACTACATCCGTCCGTTGTTACAACCGACTATGCAGCAATTCATGATTCTAATCAACAGCGCAGATCCAATGCACACATCTTCACGGTGGCAGATTCGTTTTGTTGCAGCAGCAAGTGACATTTCGTTGTGCATGTGTTCTTAGAGAATGGTTCCTCTAAAGGCTGCACAGTGGTGCCCCTGTTGCAGCGCAGGGAGTGTATAGTTTACCCGCTCACCTTCTCCTTTTTCTCTTCCTCTCCCTCCTATTCATCATTACGTAAGTCCTCACGCCACATTTCTCTTTCCATCCACTTTTCGAACTATACTGTAAAGGCTATGCCGTGCTTTACCCTCTCCTTCCTTCATCCTCACTCTCACACTTCTCAGCCTCGCTTCTCTTTCCCACCACCTTGCCATACTGTAATATGCATGGATATGCAATGCTAAGATCTGCATGGCACTCACCTGGCACGTACTTGCTCAACCAGTCTTGTCCGGACCATGCTGCCCTTTTGGCAAGGTTGAAAGCTATGCCATTAAAAAGGAAATTTGAAAATGTGGCTCTGAAAACCTTGAGGCATGCTAGCCTCATGTTCAGAGTTGCTTTTATGTGCACAAGTTGTGTACGTTCTTATCGGCAAAAAAGAAAGGTGCCCACAATGCTTAAGCACAAACATGGACAGCTTCCAACCAGAAGTTTGAAGAGAAGAGCCTACATGCAGAATTACTTACAAGAAGCCTTTACAGACTGTAGATGCAACATTGAAGATATCATGATGGTTCTGCTGCAATCCAGAGATTGTAGGCTTAGTTATGTTGAGACACCATGCCTCTGCAGGAGTTTTTGGTTTCTTCAGTGCAGTCAAATTGCCTTCCTTTCAAAGAGAGAACTTGAACTGCATCCTCTTATGAGTGCCTTTCCAGGCACAACCTAATGAAGCTTACATGCTTTGAAGCCATCAGAAGGCATAGGGGACATTGTAGTTTTCAAATGTGGTGTAGTGATTTGAACACAAATGAAAAGGAATTAATGCAGATGACTAATCCACATGATGTCAGCAGGGACTGAATTTGCAATCTTCAGACACTGCATTCGATGCTCGATTAGCTACGATGGTGGGTATGCCCTTGTCAACTTTATTGGGTATTTTCTTGCATGTAATGCAGGGACTGTTAGCCACTGCCACTCATAGTGAGGTCAGAAAGTGTTGAACACACCTTATTTTGCCAGCTGGTGTTATGAAACACAGAAGCAGTTTTTCTCTTCTAATTAGCTGGCAGCTGACCAATGAACCCCCGCATGCTACCTGAAGACATGAAGTCTGCCAGGATGAGACCCCTGCTGCAAAATAATGAAAAGAGAATGGCTCAAGGGCTCGGTTTCTTTCCATAGATGCTGGGGCCACTATTTGTAAATTCTAAGTATAGTGAAGTAATTATGACAGGAATGGAAAGTAATTATACTGGAAGAAAAATAACAATTTACTGTCCATAGGGGCTGACTCTACAACTTGCAACAAACTGTGCAAGTTATAAGAACCTACAGGCAGAAATATTCAGTAAACTGGATGACTGAATGGACCGTCATCATCACTCAATTGACGAGCATGGGACTGGAACTTGTAGGTTTAGTCCCTGCTGATGGCAAGTTGCCGTTTATGTCCGGTTTAATTCCTTTCTGTTTATTCAAAATTACTACGCTACAGTTGAAAACTACAAACACAGCTGAACCTCTTTGTAAGAGGTGCTCACCATGGAGAAGTTTTCGTTCCTTATATGAGGGGTCTCTTAGGAGCAGGTGCCATGTTTTTTTGTTTTCTGATCTGCCCTTATTTGGTAAAGGCACACTACAACTGCACACAACAGAAGGCTACAGCCTGTTCCAAAGGTTTTATTATATAATATCATTTGCCTAAATGCTAGGTAGTTTAGACAGTGGCGCTTAAGAACGCACTTCATGTTTTCTTGACTGCAACTTTCTCACCTTTGTTATTGTTGCTCTTTGTTTCCACAATGAATTAACTAATTTTGAGCTAATAGTGCTGCATTTGAATTTAAAATATCTTTTTCAAACAACACTGCTGACCAATATTTAAGGATATTTTTACTTTATACCCTATTGATGTTCTCAGGGGCATCTCTATTATAAGAGAGGTCCAACTAATGCGAAAGACAGAATATCGAACCATGTGGGTGAATGATATATGTGTCTTACACCTGAATGTCTTGTTTGTCAGTGTATCTTATAAAGGGGTTCCAGTGCACTGTCCCGTCTGCCTTCCTTGGCATCGTTGTCTGTTTGCTTCATTAGGTTATGTCTAACAAAGAAATGAGCCTTGATCCATTCCTGTTCTTTTTTGTTACCGGGCTAGTTGCATGAACATGAAACACCGCATAAGCTTAATGTATCTGGTGCCACCGTTACTTTGAGGCCATTTCGGACGAAATGTTTTCTTGTATTCACAGCTTGATTTGAACTGTAACACCACGTGCGTTTTCAAAATTATCTGCAAGAAACGCTCACTTCTCCAGCTGTAAATATGGTATTTGTCACCTGCTGGTCATAAACTGATGCGAATTTCGTAAGGAAAAACAAACTAATGGTGCCTCAGCTATTGTACAGCTATGAGGTGGACACTTCATTTTTATATTTAAAGCAGTAGGTTTAAATTTGTGTTCTGTATGTGGTATTCGATGTATTAAAGGCACACTAAAAGCAAAACAAATTTCTTCCCATCAATAACTCACTCTTTCACAATACAAAAGCACAACTCTTACAGAGAGAATGTGCTTGGTAAGCGAAAAAACACTAAAAAGGAAAATACAGGTGGCGGTGCCACCTTGAGGTTCCTGCACCAACTCGCTGTGGCATCACAGATTTTGAAGGTTTCTGCTAGGGCCCACACAATTATTTGCTGGTAAAATTGAATTGGATTCTGTTCGTATGTAGAAAAAGAGATTATGTAGCAAGCTTTGTGAAATTTCATGGCACCAGTATGGACAAAATACGTAAAAATACTTTAAAATCTGTGATGTCATGCTTGCATTGAGGTGCAGTGATCTTGGTGTGAAATTCAAAAATAAAACTTTAAAGTTTATTTACACGTTTAATATTTGAGCCCATGATCATGAAATCAGTGACAAGAGAATTCAAAAAGAAAGCTCTATCAGTATAAACTGATTAAGACTTTTCCTTTAGTGTCCATTTAAGTTGGTGCTAATGTTCACTGAATTCATATCATTTTATGTGGGAAAACACGGGGGCTTTTTAGACTCTTCTAGCTACACTTTATTTGTCTGAGAAATGGCCGTATTTCATTGAGCAGATCAAACTCACTATGCCATCACGACAACCAGGAGCTCTCAGAAAGAAAGTGGGAGAAACAGGGATGGCAAGGTGATTGCAAAGAATGGAAACAAAAGAAGATACTATTGATTTACAAATGTGGCAAAAAAAGAACTTGTGAAAGGAGGAGCAGTCTGACTGTGGAAGGGGCAAGGTTTCACTATTTGAAACTGGAACTGGTTATCAGAGGAACGAAATGTACTGGAGTAAATATTCGCAACAAGAGGAGGCACATGCCTGCTGAAGCAGTCTATAGACCACCCTGCACGTGCATTTTAACAGAATGCCAGGATATTTACCCAGCAGGACCCACAGAAGATATCTACTACCTTGGAAGCCCTGGGTTTCTAAACTGATGGAGGTGTTAACTGGCCAGCAGTTTACTTGAACAAGAAGCATTTACAGTGTTGGCAGAGAGATTGATAGAACTAGTCATTACAGACATTGGTTGTGCAGTACATCATCGCAAATGTGCCGGGTGCTTCCGTAACTGGCGAGCAGTTTACTTGAACAAGAAGCATTTACAGTGTTGGCAGAGAGATTGATAGAACTAGTCATTACAGACATTGGTTGTGCAGTACATCATCGCAAATGTGCTGGGTGCTTCTGTAACTGGCCAGCAGTTTACTTGAACAAGAAGCTTTTACAGTGTTGGCAGAGAGATTGATAGAACTAGTCATTACAGACATTGGTTGTGCAGTACATCATCGCAAATGTGCTGGGTGCTTCTGTAACTGGCGAGCAGTTTACTTGAACAAGAAGCATTTACAGTGTTGGCAGAGAGATTGATAGAACTAGTCATTACAGACGTTGGTTGTACAGTACATCATCGCAAATGTGCTGGGTGCTTCCGTAACTGGCCAGCAGTTTACTTGAACAAGAAGCTTTTACAGTGTTGGCAGAGAGATTGATAGAACTAGTCATTACAGACATTGGTTGTGCAGTACATCATCGCAAATGTGCTGGGTGCTTCTGTAACTGGCGAGCAGTTTACTTGAACAAGAAGCATTTACAGTGTTGGCAGAGAGATTGATAGAACTAGTCATTACAGACGTTGGTTGTGCAGTACATCATCGCAAATGTGCTGGGTGCTTCTGTGTTGCTGCAACTTTTTAAATGCGATTACAAAAAAAATAAGGTGATCACCAGTAGGCGTGCCATTATCACTTTTGGTCACCAGATGGTTACTAATCGAACTTATTTCTGAACTCATTATAGGTAGTTTTTATGTGGTTTTACACTTCATTCAACATAGGAAGCAGCAACTTTGATGCTTCTGCCTTGTGCAGGCATAAAGAATAAATGCAGGCATAAGGCATGCTGCATACGATGTTATGCAGTAGGTTTTAACTGCTGCTACTATGACACAGAATCTTATCATTCAAACATTCAATGCTGAACAGTATCAGTGTGACAGATTTGAAGCCATAGTAGCACATCTGTTTGCAGGTTTCTGCTCACTGAAGATTACAACTTCACATAGTTGTTGAACTGCCCCTTTGCTTATGCACTGTTTGGTCATGCTAGTTGCAGAGTTTTGGCTTGGGTCTACATCTCATGGCCACAGAAGTAAAGGCTCTGTTTAAACCTGAAAAGATGGTACAAATGAATGCTTAGATGTTGAGAAAATGGAAGGTGTTCCTAAATTTAAGATTTTCTTATATGGTTTATTGCATCTTAAGCCGAGCAAGTTCTTTTATAAATGTAAAAGGACATGTTGCGCATGAAGTGACCAAGCATTCCTGATCTATGCTGGAGTAACAGATTTGCCACTTAGTGCTCATCATTTGTGTGTTTGCAGAAATGAAAATAATGAGCACCGACTAAAATAAAAGGTTTAAAATTGACGTTTCAGCTATTGTACGGTAGCCTACAGTAGCCATATGGTAGTTCACAGTAAAATGGCTACCGTACGGTAGCCATTTTACTGTCAACAAGGCTACCGTACGGTAGCCGAAACATCAATTTTAAACCTTCTTATTTTGGTCGGCGCTCATTCTTTTGTTTCTTCATGCTTCTTCCCGACCAGACAATCCTTCGTCAAACCATGAACTTCATATGTGTGTTTGTATTAGTAATAGTTTGCTTTCTATAAAAAGGCCTTTCCAAGCAGTCTCTCAGTTGTTAGCCCAACTGCACAATTTATGGAAAGTACATTATCAGTGTGCTTATGGGTGGCTAGCCATATTAAGTTTATTTGGCATTTTTGTTTGTAAACGTGTCAGTCACGGTGAGTCTACTGCATTTCTAAATTTTTTAATAATTTAAATGTGTTTTGGATTGTCATGTTCCATTTCGTTGTTATCCTTGGCACTAATTTATGAAATGTATTCTCAATGCAGTGGTATGCACAAAATTTGTGCCTTCTGGCAAAGTGCTTTTTGGAGAACAAGGCTCTTTGCTGTGACATCAACTGTGACATTGTGATATTAAGTTTATTTGGCATTTTTGTTTGTAAACGTGTCAGTCACGGTGAGTCTACTGCATTTCTAAATTTTTTAATGATTTAAATGTGTTTTGGATTGTCATGTTCCATTTCGTTGTTATCCTTGGCACTAATTTATGAAATGTATTCTCAATGCAGTGGTATGCACAAAATTTGTGCCTTCTGGCAAAGTGCTTTTTGGAGAACAAGGCTCTTTGCTGTGACATCAACTGTGACATTGACTCTAGCACGGACCCATCATATGACCTTGACCCGTACCTGTTCTATGTGTTGACCGAAAATGACCGGCGTGGACGTCACATTGTTGGCTATTTTTCTAAGGTAATTATGTACCGGATCATGTATTATTCTCTCGTGGTCAAAGAAGTGCTGTTTTCTTCACTCTCTGCTGGCTTGCTGATGACTTTTTTAAAGTACGTACAGCATAAAATGAATGCCATACAGGACTGGCATACTATAACATTATGAGTAAAAGGTATCTTCTCTAGGTTGTGCTTTTTTCTAACCTCAAGTGCAGACTCTGAAAATAAGTGTGTTTGTTTTTAGGATGTGTGGGTTATAGTGGGCAGTGACTAGCTTCCTGTATGAGACTACTTTATGCCGGTTGTACTTGCTCATGTTGTTGAATGTCCATCGGAGGAAGCACCTGAATTAGAAGTTGTATATCTTTGGCATTGGCAGTTGTACATAGCTGGCATGTGAAATTAAGCAACTATTATTCATTACAATAGCCATTGCTGCCAAAATGCTTCCAGTTGTCAGCAAAAGCAAAAAGAGTAAAAGCTCTGACAGGGTCAGAATGCATATCTACAAGCAGGCCCGAGTAGAGCGAACGCATTTACACCAGAAAGCTCTCGTACCATGGATGGTAATCTGGAATTTTACTTGAGCTACGTAATGGCATTTTGAGATTTTCAGCTAACATGTGGATGACTTCAAGAGTTCCTTTTATTTTAACATACCTAACGATGCTCGATTTATCACTTATTTACCACATTTTGAAAACTGGGTTGTCGCTGAAATGCATTTATTGCAGTAAATAGTTCAATGGCTGCTGCTGAGCATTCCAATGAGAGTGGAATGCAGAAGCCTTCACATGCTTTTTAAACCGATTGTAAAGAACCCCAGAGGTCTGAACTGATCCTGAGCACTCTCGGCTACATTGCACGCTATTGTCCATCTGTTTCTTTGGGATGTTTTAATGTTGTATGTGTTAGAGAGTGCTTCACTTAGTACATTGATGCCACTTGTGTAGGCATTCTGAGTAGTATTATACAGAAACTTGAAAGAAAACGAGGCTGATCTTTGAACAGTGCTGAATGATTTGTATGTAAGACAAGTTTAACTTGGCATGCTTTGGCATTTAACTGTGGCATTAAACTATGGCATTTTGTTGCGGTGCTTGGCTGCAGACCTGAAAGATGCAGGTTCAATATTAGCCATGTATCAGGCCAGTGTATTTCAGTGCATATTAAGGGGGCATGTGGCATCGGATAACAACTTTCTTGTTCATTGATTTTTTAACAAAATTGCCCGTGTGTTGTCAGTTGCTAGCCTCCTGGTTAGCTTAATTATCAGAATGAGTGCCCTGGAAAGGCGTTGGTCCCGGGTTTGAACCCCAGCCCAAGATAATTTTTTTTCCTACTAAGATGCTTCCATTTCCGAGAAATCCATAGGAATTACCTTGTAGCTTAATCTTACAAGCAGGTGAATGCTAATTTTCCATTTCATAAACGTTACACCCTCTTGCAGATTTCCGTGGAACTCATTTGCCATAGACTGCTAATGTGTTGGAATGTGAAGCAGGTGTAATTGGCTACATGGCTGCAACTTGTCGCATGGATTTACTCACTGTTCAGTCACAAGACTTTTGCTATGGCATGCTTATTGACTTTCTGTGGTCATGTGGCATTATCTCTGCAATTCAACAGTGACACTGGGTTTTGGACAAGGCCATCGCCAATTCTTTCTCAAAGACACCTACGTATGAGACACGTAAGGTGTTTGCCTTAAGATAAGTGAGCATGGTGTGAAGGGCATACCAAAGCACTTGTGAGCATAAAAACAAGCTGTCCAGCAAGTAAAGAATTTGTAAAAAAATTTTACACAATCTTGATAGTGATAAGTTGCCATATTTTATGCCGAAACTACCGGATACAAATACAGTAAACTCTTATTAGAAAGGGATCGCTTTACCTAAATTTTCACTTCAGTGGAAATATCTTTTGGTTGTGACGCAAACCCATGTGTTTTAAACTCCTTTACTCAAAGCGTATCAATAGAATGCTCTGCCTAGACTGGAGGAAACAAGTGAAATACACTCACAGCATAAAGGTTTGTGCCATACTTGGTTCATAATAGGTTTTAGGCTGCGCTGGAATTGCCGCCTTTGTTTTTCTCGTGGTGCCCTCATTCTGCTCACTGAATTTGTGGCCTTTGGTTCTTGATACCTGTAACATTGTGGTTGGTGCAGTGGTAACAGAAGCCTCAGAACAGCGCTCCGCCACGGTGGTCTAGTGGTTATGGCACTGAGCTGCTGATCCGAAGGTCGCGGGATTGAATCCTGGCCGCGGTGGCTGCATTTCGATGGAGGGGAAATGTTGAGGCCCATGTGCTGTGCGATGTCAGTGCACGTTAAAAAACCCCAGGTGGCCGAAATTTCCGGAGACCTCCACTACGGCGTCTCTCATAATAACAGCTGGTTTTGGGACGTTAAACCCCAGAAATCAATCATCAGCCTCAGAACAGCCATATATTGGGCCACTCTGCATTCAAGCAGTGCAGCTGATAAACTGAGCACAGCCACATGAGGAATGACTAACTTAGAGGGATACTGGTTTGGGCAGGATGTGGAAGTGGTGGGCAGAGTTAGGTGCAGTGACCACAGGATGGTAAGATCTTGAATTGGGCTAGACTTGAGGAGGGACCGCAATACGCTAGTACAAAAGAAACCGATCAATGAACCAACAGTAAGACAGAAAGTCAAAGAATTCAGGATAGCACTGCAGAACAGATATTCAGCTCTAACCGAGGAGGCAGACATTTGCATTCAGGGAAGCTAGCGATAATCTCACACGCATTATCACGGAGTGTGCAATAGAAGTAGGAGGTACGATCGGTAGACAGATTACTGGCAAACTTTCCCAGGAGACAAAAGACCTGCTTAGAAAATGGCAAGGCGTGACAGTATCTAATGCAACTGACAGAATAGAAGTAGCGGAGCTTTTGAAGTTAATCAAAAAGCATAAGACAGCCGACATACGAGAGCATAATATGGAGCAGATTGAGCATACTCTGAAGAATGGGAAGGCCCTGAAAGCGGTCAAGAGACGTCTAGGCATAGGCAAAAATCAGGCTTATGCATTACGAGACAGGCAAGGCAATGTGATCATAAATAGGGATGAGATAGTTACAATAGCCGAGGAGTTTTGCAGAGATCTCTACAGTAGCTGCTATAACCAGGATAATATTGAATGGGGAAGCAGTTTAGAAGAGGCTGACGTTCCACCAGTACTGACAGAGGAAGTAATGAAACCTTTGAAAGAGATGCAAGCAAGCAAGGCACCCGGTGATGTTCAGATAACAGCAGATATTAAAGGATGGTGGGCAGATTATACTACTGGAGAAACTGGCAAGGCTGTATACACGATGCCTAATGACTGCGAGCATACCGGAATCTTGGAAGAATGCAAACATCATCGTAATCTATAAGAAAGGCAACACAAAGGACTTGAAAAATAACAGGCCAATTAGCTTACTGTCAGTCGTCTGTAAGGTATTTACCAAGGTAATCGCTAACAGAATTGGTGCCACCTTAGATTTCAGTCAACCGAACGAACAAGCAGGGTTTCGTAAAGGCTACTCAACATTAGACCATATTCACACATCAATCAGGTGATAGAGAAATGCGCCGATTATAACCTGCATAGATTATGAGAAAGCATTTGACTTGGTCGATACCTCAGTAGTCATGCAGGCATTGCGGAATCAGGGCATAGATGAGCACTACATAAGACTACTGGAAGACATCTACAACAGCTCCACAGCCACCATAATCCTCCATAAGGAGAGCAGCAAAATACCTATAAGGAAGGGCGTAGGACAAGGGGCACAATCCCTCCAATGTTATTCACAGCATGTTTAGAAGAGGTATTTAGAACGCTGGATTGGGAACAGGTGGGTGTAAGGGTTAATGGGGAATACCTCAGTAACCTCCGATTTGCTGATGCCATTGCCTTGCTAAGTAACTCAGGAGATGAATTACAAAGCATGATTACTGACCTTAACAGGCAAAGTAGAAGAGTGGTTCTGAAAATTAATATGCAGAAAACTAAAGCAATGTTCAATAGCCTTGGGACAGCAGCACAGCAATTTGAGATAGGTGGCGAAGAATTGGAAGTAGTAAGTGAATATGTCTGCTTAGGCCAGGTAGTGACCCCTGATCTGAATGATGAGGCTGAGATAATTAGGAGGATAAGAATGGGGTGGAGTGCATTTGGCAAACATTTTCAGATAATGAGTGGTAGCTTACTGTTATTTCTGAAGAAGGAAGTGTATAACAGCTGCATCTTACCGGTACTCATCTATGGGGCAGAAACTTGGAGGCTAGCTAACAGGGTTAAGCTTAAATTGAGGACGACGCAGCGAGCTATGGAACGGAAAATGGTAGGTGTAACCTTAAGGGACAAGAAGAGAGCCGTGTGGGTTAGGGAACAAGCATATGTTAGGGACATATTATTATAAATTAAGAATAAATGGGCCTGGGCGGGCCATGTAGTGTGAAGACAAGACAACCGTTGGTCATTAAAAGTAACAGCGTGGATTCCTAGCGAAGGCAAGCGTAGCAGGGGGCGGGAGAAAGTTAGGTGGGCAGAGGAGATCAGGAAGTTTGCAGGAATAAATTGGGGCCGTGGGCGCAGACAGGGTGATGATGATGAGATTTGGGCTGGTTGGTAGCAACTGATCAGGAGGATATTTGTGCACTGATTAACAAGAAAGGATGCTGACAAACCACAGATGCAACTGCAAACTTTCAACTAGATTTTAATGGCAAGAAGGAACACATTTTTTTATGCAATGTTTGCGACATAGTATTGTTACGCACAAACAAGGCTGAATATGAATATGAAAACGACTGAATATGAATACTCTTGCAAACGCAGGGCCCAGAGCCTGAGCCGTCCTGAAGGATCTTTAAGAGTAGACAACCAACAGAGTGCGTGGTGGTCGGTAACTACGCAAAATTGGCGGCCATACAAATAGGGGCGGAACTTCGCAACCGCCCAAACAAGGGCCAAGCACTCACGCTCTGTGATAGAGTAGTTTCTCTCGGCGGTCGATAGGAGGCGGCTAGCGTAGGCAATAACCCGATCGTGGCCACGCTGACGTTGGGCTAATACTGCGCCAAGTCCGTAGCCACTGGCATCGGTGCGGACTTCTGTAGGGGCAGACGGGTCAAAGTGGGCGAGGATCGGCGGCGTTGTTAGAAGGCTGACGAGGCGAGAGAATGCGGACGCTTCTTGCTGGCCCCAAGAAAACGAGACATCTTGTCTCAAAAGCTCCGTTAGTGGCTTGGCTATGACCGCAAAATCCTTTACAAAACGCCGAAAGTACGAACACAGCCCAAGGAAGCTGCGTACATCCTTGGTGGACTGTGGGACAGGGAAGTGCTTGACGGCGGATATTTTTCCCGGGTCTGGTTGCACGCCGTTGGCGTCGACTAAATGGCCAAGGACTGTGATTTGGCGGCGGCCAAAACGACACTTGGACGAGTTGAGCTGGAGCCCGGCCTGACGAAAAAGGTCGAGGATGGTTGTGAGACGATCAATGTGCGTTTCGAATGTTGGTGAAAACACGATAACATCGTCTAAGTAACACAAGCATGTGGACCATTTAAAACCTCTCAGGAGGGAGTCCATCATGCGTTCAAAGGTGGCAGGGGCGTTACAAAGGCCGAAAGGCATGACCTTGAGTTGATAAAGGCCGTCAGGTGTTATAAAGGCTGTCTTTTCGCGGTCCATATCGTCGACAGCAATCTGCCAATACCCGGAACGTAGGTCAATTGATGAAAATTAGCGAGCTCCGTGTAAGCAGTCGAGAGCGTCATCTATGCGTGGCAACGGGTACACGTCTTTTTTTGTAATTCGGTTAAGGTGCCGATAGTCGACGCAGAACCGCCAAGAACCGTCTTTCTTTCGTACCAAAACGACAGGCGATGCCCACGGACTCGACGATGGCTCGACGATGTTCTTTGCGAGCATCTTGTCAACTTCGCTTTGAATTATTTGACGTTCAGCTGCGGATACACGATAGGCACGTCTGTGGATAGGAAGAGCATCGCCGGTATTGATGCGGTGCGTCACTTGCGTAGCTTGGCCTAAAGGACGACCACCGATGTCAAAAATGTCACTGTATGCAATCAAAATGCGGCGTAGATCCTCACTTTGCTGAGGGGTAAGGTCTGGGGCAATCATCGACGTAATAGCCTTATCAGAGGGACAGGCATAGGGCTGCTGCGCAAGTGAATGTGGCGAAGCGGTCACTGTGAAGGCCTGCACTTCGCCTGCGTCGAGTGGGCTGAGCAGGGCGAGGGAGATACCACGGGGCAGAATTTGGGGGGTCAAATTGAAATTGACTACAGGGAGGCAGGCGCAGTTGGCAACAACGGAGAGAACGGTATGAGGTAGTGTGATGCCTCTGTCGAGTAGGACATCGGTTACTGGCGTCAAAAGGTAGTCCCCATCAGGTACTGGAGGCGACGACAGGAGCTCGACGTAAGTAAGTGTTTGAGGCGGCAAGCGGACGTCGGCGGCGGCAGTAAGGCGATTGGGTCTTTGGTCGATGGGGTCCACTAGAGGAAGATCGAGGCGTAGAGTACTGGCGGAACAGTCTATGAGAGCTGAGTGGGCGGAGAGGAAGTCGAGACCAAGGATGACGTCATGCGGGCATTGAGCTAGAACAGTGAAGAGAACAACGGCATGGCGATCAGCGATGCTAACACGGGCGGTACACATTCCAATAACAACAGCGGTTCCACCATCGGCGACCCTGACAGCCTTAGTGGTTGCTGGCGTCAGGATTTTTCTTAATCTTCGACGAAACTGAGCACTCATGATTGATAGGTTCGCTCCAGTGTCGATAAGTGCGGTCACATGGACGCCGTCAACATGCACGTCAAGTAGGTTCTGTTTGGTCGGAATCGTCAACAGAGGATTTTGTGCCATGTCCAACAATGCAGCGCCACCTCCAGGAGCTGCACTGCCTAGTTTTCCGGCTGGGAGCGGCGAAAAATGGTCGGGGAAGATGGTCGTCGAGGTTGAGGCGAGCGAGACTGGCGGCGTTGGGGCGAAGGTGAGCGGGCATAGCGTGGCTGAGCAGGGAATTCTTGAGGGGCGACGTGTTGTGGGCTGGATGAGTACGGGTGAGGACGGCGTGTTGGTGCAGAATAAGGGGCAAAAGAATTCCAGGATGGAGTCCAGCGGCTTCGGCAGTAGCGGGAAATGTGTCCGACGCGGTGACAGTGAAAGCAAATAGGCTTGTCGTCAGCGGTTCGCCATTCAGCTGCGTTCCTAAACCGGGGAGGGGCGAAGGTTGATACGGGACGGGATGGGGTGGCAAAGTTGGGTCGGACATCGGAGCGTGGTGGCAAAGACACCGCATGAATTCCCATGTTGTTGATCTCCTCGCGAACGACGGCTTGTACCAGCGAAACCGGAACTACAGGTTCAGAGAAGGTCTTCACTTCGGCAGTACTGGGACAGGCGGCCTCTATCTCACGCCGTACAATGCGTGTAACGTTGTCAAAGTTAGTGGATGCATGGGAAACACCCTCACAAGACGACGTCGCTGCGGTGTTGGGCAAGCGGGCGAACTGATGGACGATTCGTCGGCTTTTGGCCTGTTCCAAACGACGGCATTCTTTCATGACGTCGTCAACAGTCGTGACATTGGTGAAGACGAGCAGATTGAATGCATCGTCAGCGATGCCTTTCAGAATGTGAGCTACCTTATCTGCGTCCGGCATGTTGACGTCGGCCTTGTGACATAGAGCCAAGATGTCTAGAATGTAGGCGATGTAAGGTTCAGTAGACGTTTGGACCCGCGCGGACAGTTCCTTTTTAGCAGCCAGCTGCCGACCATATGGGTTGCCAAACACGTCGCGCAGTTTCTGCTTGAAGCTGTCCCAGCTTGTGATGTCGGCTTTGTGAGTTTTGAACCACGCTCGCGGTGGTCCGTCGAGGAAGAATAGTACATTTGCAAGCTGGAGAGTGGGATCCCACCTGTTAGTGGCACTTACACGTTCGTACCGCGTAAGCCAGTCCTCCACGTCTGCACCTTCGCGGCCTGAGAACACGCCGGGATCTCGGGGTGTTGTAACGGTGACGTAGGTTGTCGCAGATGGATTAGCGGGTGGCGGCGCCGTTTCGTCAGAAGCCATCTTGGGAGCTTCAAGAAAGCGGCCGCTGCGAAGCTCCGTGGCGAGGTCAAGGATCGCGCACCTCCACCACGATGTTACGCACAAACAAGGCTATGTACAGCTGTATTTACAAGCACTGCCGTAACTGTGCACAACAAGAACAGCCAGCGTTACGTGGTCGCTTCGTCGTCGTCTTCTCTGGTCACACCATGAAATAGCTCATACTCGCGTATGTGCCGTAGCAGTATGAACTGCGACTTGGTATCAGCATACCAAACACAATGATGAAAAAATTTAAAAAGCAAAAGAACAATCACCCAGATTCTGTGTACTCCGTTAAACAACAATTACCAAAATATGGGGGAAAGAGGACCTTTGGATGAGACGCGAGAAAAATTATACACCAGTCACCCTGCATTCTTTGATGCAGCCTCATTGCTGCTAGGATGATGGCCGTAGAGAGAGTGGTGTGTTTTGTAGCACTTCTGTAATCCTATACTTCCATGATCTTTCGCATCGTTTGAAGAGGATCAATGGCTGAGTCAGGGCAATGGGGTTTTTACGGGTCAAGTGCCTACTCAAAAGCTTAGAGGAATTGCAGATGTAGGTTGCAGGTGACAGGAACACAATAGAAGTGTGCATAATTCTGTGCAGGAACACCTAAGTTTGCACTGTTGGAATTGTAGGTTTGAGCCTAGGCTCTACGAAAGCAAGATGGTTGGCAGACATGGTGATGAGATGACACAAGAGATAATTGAGGCATCTGAAAGCACTAACCACCTAGGGAATGACTGCATCAGTGTGCTACTGGAAAAAAGAACTCTTATCATCTCAATTAGCCTACATTGAATGCAGGGTGTTTGGTTCGTGAATGTTCTCATGCCTAGTTCGAAGGTTCTCTTTTCTGCTTGTTTTGTTAATTTTAGTTTTATTGACCTTACAGTATATGAGTGATTGTGGTTTGGTTTTTAAAAAATTTTTTCATTACAATTAGTGAAACTTGGGCGGGTACTGATTTGGGCTAGTTAATTGGTATTTGTGCACCGTTTAGTAAGAACACTGAACAAAGCTTAGGAACAAAGAATATTACACTTGTGGCTGTGGTTTTCCATTGTCCTTTGTTCCTAAGCAATGTGCAAATAATGTTGCTATGTAGTGAAATGTGCCAAATTAACTCAGGAGCTTTGTTTGAACTGATAACACAAACGAGCATTTATTAGGTCTAAGGTTACAAAGTATAGATGACTTGCCATCCTCTGATATTGAGTCGGGTGAGAACTGAAGATGTGGCCACCGCCGCACTTGTTGCTGGGATCGCTTTCCTTCTTGCCAGGGCTGGGCGGAGATACTCAGAAAAGTATTGTAGAGTACAAATATCGAAATATGTGTGTTCGAAGTGTAAAATATAGATACTGAGATACAGTTGCCTTCAGGTAACGGAATATTTCAGAGGTACTTCTGCAACAAGACAAAAAAAGTATTCCGGAATGCAGATACAGCTATACAGGTGCTGGAACGCATTTTTGTTTCATGTGTGCTGATGCTCCAGAAAAAGATCCATTAGTTGCAGTATAATTATGCCAATAACATTGCAACACATTTGAACGTAGAAGCCAAACATGCCACTTGATTCACTAACAAACACCAGTGAAGTATTAAAAATTATACATTCATTTAAAGGGACTGTCCACCCTCCTTCATCGCTCTCCCGTTTTTTGGCTCAATAGAAAGCGTACCTTTCAAAGTGTCCCAGCATGCAGTGGTTTCTACAGAAAGTGAGTACAAATTATTGAAACATACTTTTGTTAGGGGTGTGCGAATATTCGAAATTTTGAATAATTTTATACAGCGTTTACTATTCGATTCGATTCGCACTTAAATTTCACTATTCGAACTACTTGAAGTTGGTAATTTGGGGGAAAAATAGGCTGTGGCCCATTTCCGCATGTAGTCCGCTTTGCCGCATAACACCTGTGTACTGCGGCGAAGCTAACATTCGTGTACTGCGGCGAAGCTAACCCCTGCGTTCTGCGGTGAAGTTACCACCCTGTACTGCGGCGAAGCTAACACTTGTGTACTGCGGTGAAGCTAACACCCGCACACTGTGGCGAAGTTAGCACAGCCTTCTGTTGCACAATTCTCTGTTGGTCTGTTCCTGAGGACTTTGGAATGACACTGTGGCAGTACACTACTCATGCAATAAAACTTTTTGCCTATGTTTAGCAGATGATTTCTCCAGAATTTGACATGGTATTAGTAAAGAAATATTCGAAAGTTATTCAAAAAGTATTCGATTTGATTCACACTTGAACATAAATATTCAAATTTGCTTCGCACTCAAAATTTTCCTATTTGCACAGCTCTAAATTTTATCTATGAAGTTGCTAATTTTCTACATGTAAAAATGCCGACAAGAATGGTTACTGGGCATAATTGCCTCCCCGAGCAACCCTTTCGGATGCGGGAGGCCTCTTCTCAGCGGGAACCGGTTCCAAGGACGACATCTATACATGATGAGGAGAAGAGGTGAGGAAGAGTTGGCGTGCTAGGGTGTGCCTTGGTCATTCAGTGCCTCACACATGACAAGTGGAGCACTACATGTCAGTACAGGCAGATGAATTCGAAGGCAGCGCCATCTGCACCACCCCAAAAGCAGCGAAAAGAACGAATTGCTCTTGTACACTATAAAAAGGTGTGCACATGAGCAACAACTTCTCAACAGGCTGTGCTTTAGACCACGTTGGTCTAAAATGCAAGACTCACAAGGTGTCAAACGCAAGACTCGCCAAGTAAAGAACTCTATCTACCATATTTACTGGCAATCGAGGGCACCGTTTTTCCCGTAAAACAGAAAGAAGGTTGGGGGTTGCATTTATTATGCAGGGTTAATTTTACGAAAATGTTTTGAAGTTGAACAAAACATTTTAGCATAAAAAAATGGCATTGTGGCATGCAGTAATGCTTAGAGCAGCAATGAAGTTTTATTTAAAAACCAGTAAAAAAGAACTATATGGCATTGGTACCATGCGACTCGGCATCTGCTGCGACAGCCATGTGGTGGCTGCATTTTGTTTTATTGCGATGGCCTTTCACTACCATTTAACATGTGGTTAGCTCACAGTGCCATGAAACTAGAAAAATGGCGACGCTGTCGAATGGTTAAGAGCAAAAAAAATTACTTGTGGCATGCGGCGGTCTTCGCTGCGCAGAGAGTTTTCATAGTTTGTATCTCGCCATGGGTCTCGCGTGTAACAACACATGACACACATGAGGTGCAGGACCATCACTGCACTGGCTTGGCCGAGGTCGCTGTGTCGCCGATGCAATCTCAGAGCCACCCAGCCATATTAGGATTCGGTAGTGTTTGCATGTGGCTGTAACGGGAGAATGGATGTTACCATCTTTGCACTCAAAACGGATCACCATCGCATCCCCCCCCCCCCATAAATGTGCTGAGCCTCTCATTTGTGTGCGTTACATATGATGTTTAAGGTTGCATAATGGCAATCTTGGAGACCATGCTTCGAAGATGCTTAGGCTTAGCTGTGCCAGCTTTTACAGCACTCATGGCAGCACGCCGCAGCGAGCCTGAGGGAACTGCGACAGCACTATGAATACAGCTTTGCGAGTAAATGATTATACCCCTGCTTGCACGTGGCTGGCAACATGTGGCACTTTTATGGGGACGCGCAAGTTCTGAATCGGCATGCCAAACGGCTCCCAGACACCACGGGTCGAGTGAAATAGGAAAGCCACAGTGTGGCTGATTGTGGGACTGCAGGGGTGCAAAGTTGGGAATTTCATTTATTATGCGAGCCCATCAATTATGTGAGCAAATATTGTACTACTGGAGATAAACACTACTTTGTGCTATAAAGAATAAATACCACTCCAAAAGTGCTGCAGCGGGGCAATGCCTCTTCTCGGGTCATTTAGGTACTGAAACACTTTAACTCACATGGGTCTGTTATGACCATTCGGAAGCTGAAGTCTCTCCACCTTCAAACTTGTAAAAGTGTGGTGATGCGTCTTTGTTTGAGATAGCACAAAAAATCCGTCCTTTGTCCCATTTAACACCTTAGCTCATGTACGACAAAAATGTAACAAGATACCTGCATTTGGCATAGTATCATGATACAATTGTTACAGTGCAAAAGTATTTTACTACTGAGATAAAATTAAGTTCCTGAAATGCATCTCGATACAGAAATACAGATACTTGAATGTATCTCTAAGGTACTCTTTTATTGCGATACTGCTCAAGTTCTGCTTATATATCACAATTAGTCATGCCAATAATAAATCATAATTTATGCTGAACCACAAATGTCTGAGATGCCTTTATTCTTGCCATTAAAATTTGGATGAATGTTTGTGCTTGTGTCTATGGTGTGTGAGTGTCTTTTGTTTTTAAGTGGTGTGCAAATTGCCTTGCTACTAACTAATAACCACTTGCTATTAGTTGCTTTGTTGGTTTTACCATGATTTCTGCTTTTTATGCTTTTTATGGCTACTCCTCAAAGCTGCCTTGTGAGGCTGCCTTCTATTTTCAGTTCATGCCACCTGGTTTGTTCTTATTTGTTCAGCAGAGAACTGATGCTGGATGTATGGTTTTAGGGGATAAAGACGCATGTATAAAAATGTGTGTCTCTAGGGGTCACTATGCAACAGAGCATGAAGGATTCGGATCGAAAAGTGTACATGGGTGCAACTTACGTATACAAAACCACCCAAATTATTGGTTGTTTTTCCATCAAGGCAGCAATTCTCTTTAATTCCCATTTACTGATACACCATTTCGATGTACATTTATCCATTTACAAGCATTTCTTCTCGTAGAGAAAAAAGGGCCCATCAGCAACGACTTGGCTGTTAATTGGGGTCGATGAATGTTTGTAAGTAGTCTGTGTCTGGAGTTTGAGTACGCACAGCGTTTACCTGAAAAAGCAGCTGTGTCTTGGCTTCTTGCCTTATTTCCTGCAATATTTTGGGGATTCGTTTCTGATTGTTCCTAATTTATTGATGACGGATAGTCATTTGTTAGAGTGAAGGGGTACAAGGTATGCTTTTTATTCGTATGCTGCTCAGTTTAAATATGTGGCCAGTGGAAGGAAGATGTCAATAATTGCCAGGTGTCTTGCATTCCAATGTGTCTTTTGTAATCGTGCAGGAGAAGTTTTCTGTGGAGGACCACAACGTGGCGTGCATTTTGGTTCTACCGCCTTACCAGCGCAGAGGCTTTGGTAGACTGCTGGTTGAATTTAGTGAGTACAGGTCTAGCCTTTCTTCTGGTCATTTGCTGCCACTTTATCCCTCTGTGTATTAGCAGAACAATAAAGCAAGATAAATCAGTTTCAAGTTATTACTAGAAAATACTGTTTTCAATGATTCCATCATAATAGGCTCATTTTCAGAAGAGAAAGTGAAGGTCAAGGTTTGATTTTTAATTGTGTGCCAGCAGCTGAATATTATTGTGATGTCACAGATTGCATTCATTATTTTTACAATTGGGCTTTGTTGGCAAAATGATGGCAAGTAATTCTGTGAAAGTGATAAAATGTCTGATATTTTTTTCTGAGCACATGCACGATGACTGCTTGTTTTGGCATCCACTTTTTATTTTTACAGATGGTAGGATGTAGACTCTATGCACGTGCATATTAATCATGTCATTCGTATCAGCAAATGCGCGGATGCGTTCTAGCTATGCATTCTAGAATAGCCACCATAGCTATAGCGGGCCCAAACAGGTTACTAAAGATACTAAAAGCAAGAGCTCCTCAAGCTAGCCCTGCCGCAGATGACAGGCCTGCACCTCAACATTCTATTCACACATCGGGGCAGTGAGGGACAGAATGGGTGCTGGGGAGTGGTGTCGAGATTATCTGCACCTTTTTGTATGTGGTGCCATGCACTGAATTGAACAGGCCTCGTATGACCGGTGTTTTACGTGTGAAGCACCTTATGCGCTCGGGCTGTTGGCGTCTCCTATTGCCCGTCGCAGTGGTCAAATTACGGTGAAGAGCGAGTGTATAACTGGTCAAAAGTGGCCCAGAATAAATTAATGTGATCTAAACTACCTTAAAATACAGGAATAATAAGGGTTAATGGCATTAACAGAAAGTGGCAAATTTGGTTGCGAAAATTGTGTGAGTGGATTCTGGAGGCAGTGCATTCAGACTCTACGTGTGTGCCCATCCTAGAGGCATTGCACTCTGTTTTTGACGTGTCATAAGCGATATTAATGGATTTCTGTGGATGAGCCCAGCTATTAGAGTCATTGTCGCCTGTCATTGTAAACGAATGGAAGAGGGGCTTGTGGTAACACTGAACATTGGGCATTGCATAGAAGTGCACATGAACTCTTGGGGACCAGAACTAATGATGATGATAGTTTTAGGTACGAGCTCGGGATGTCAGTGTCTCCTGTCATTGTCGCCGTTATGGTAAGGCAAGTGGTCAAACTATGGTGAAAAAAGGGGAACAGTAGAGTAACTGGCGATAGCTATAAGCGATGGCTGATAGTGTACTAAATTCAGATGTGTACATAAATGAAAAAAGATGCAGTCTTCTGCCTCTCATTGTTCATTAACGCCAATTGATCGGTGCATCACTGCATGCTTTGTACTTCCTCAGGTTTCATGTTAGTGGAGCTGCATTACTGCTGGATTTGAAAAGAAAGAAATTTGTTTGAGTGTGCATGTTTTAGCAATTTTTACTACATTTCACTGATATCTATGGGGAAATGTTATTGCTATTTATGACCTGTCAACGGGCCACTCCGCCTCCTGACAGAACATTCATATGCACTATGTGCTTGGTACAACGTGCACTTGTAAAGAAAAAGAAAATTATTTATGAATAGTACACAACACAAACTCTAGCACAATATCTCCTAAGCATCAAATACGTAAATATTCCCTGTTATTGGCCAGCTCCATTTGGTATCTTCCCATGTTATGATTGGTTAATATTTTAAATTATAAGCAATCCTGCCGTGACATGTCTGTTTTTGTTTTAAAATTTTTCAGGCTAGCACATTGAAGTGACTACACTGAACATATCAAAGTATGTATTGTCAAGCCAGTTCACAAACTGTTATAAAATTTTACTTCTTCAGACCAGAACTGAACCGGGCTGAAATTGTTCACCTTGACCACGAACCTGAACTTGAACCAATATTTTCTCTGGTGTGTGACACCCTAGATTGAGGTGCACATTAAAGAACCCCATGCGGTCAATATTACTCTGGAGGCCTCCACTGCAGGGTGTGCCTCATGATCATACTGTGGTTTGGTGCATAAAACCACGTCAATTATTACTATGTACTAATATTTCATGGGTTGTCTGTGAACCAATTTTTTTATTCATGCTACCAATCTCGATGGCATTGCATAGGAGGGGGGCAGGGAGGGGGGCATTTGCAAACACATAAAATCAGACAAGCTGTAATATACAAAAACAGTTCCTAATATGAATGTGCATCAGCTACTAGAAAGACTGGCATGGTCACGCTCCACAAGTGGATGAAGACAGAAAAGAGGGTGCAACACAGGTGCACCCTCTTCAACTAAACTTTGTAAGGAAACCACTGGAAAAATATACATGTAAAAAAAAAACCAAACATGAGCAGAACCTTCCACATGACATTACACTGGCTATTGCATCACTCAGCCAGCTACCGTATTTGCACGTAAATAACGCGACCACGAATATAAAGCTAGGGGGGTACTTTCGGTCTCAACGAAAAAAAAAGTATATTACGATTATAGCACGAAGTGATGCAACTGTAAACAGCAATCAAAAGACGGTCACCTGCAAAGCTTTATTGACCTTTGCAGCCGCCGGAAAATGCCCGATTACTCTTCCTCGCTGCTCGAGTCCTTGTCGCTGTCGTCAAAAACTGCGTCGTCGTTCGTGCCGTCCAGATTGTTCGAGAGGCAGCACTTCAGGAATGCCCGCGACACTATTGCCGACCTCATCATCATTCATTCCGTGGATACGCGTGGATTTTTTTTCTTCATTGGGACGTTAAACCCCACAAATCAATCAATCATGAATTAAAAAGTTGCACCACATGCAAAGGAGTGATTAGAGGGGTCCCCCTCGTCGATGGACCTTCTACTATCGACTCCAAGATCGTGAACGAACGCAACCCATTGGCCCTGGCGGCCAAATGAATCGGCAGCACAACTACAGTCATTGTTGCATTCGATGGACTCAAAGTACTGAACTTTGTCCGATATGGCCCAACTCTCGTGTGCTGCTTGCTATACCGCAAGCAAGTGGACATATGCTATGCCTGTGGTCATCTCGGTTATCGAGCGGATGTGTGCCCTACCCCAGGCAATCCCATATGTCGCGGTTGTGGGATACCCAAGCCAGACATGTCCCACCAGTGCACCCCAAAGTGCAAGCTCTGTGGCGGCGAGCACCAGACAGGCGACAAAGAATGCAAGCAGAGATTTCAGATACCATACATCGTAAGAAGACGGCGCTGGGATGGACCGCGTGCTGCTGCAGAGATGGAAAACGATGAAGGCCGAAGCACCGAACAAAGCGTTAAGCCACAACCCAACATGGCACAGGAGTACCCAAGCCTACGATGTCCTCGCTCAACCTCCAGAAGTCGCCCACGGTCTAGGGGGAGATCCAGGTCCCTCTCATGCCCCAGATCCCGAGGACCGAGTCAACCCACAAACATCGACGTCCCCGCGAAGTAGGCTGGAGCTGTCATCTGGGCCAGCACAGTCAAGGGACCTCAAAAGGTAACATCGGAGTCACTTCCAGAGCATGACAGCAGGTTAGATAATCACAGTAGTGCTAGCACAGCCAGTACCAGGAAAATCACTCTACTCAAAAGAGAAAACGCGCTCATGAAAGAAACTATCCAGAAATTAATGCTCAAGATAGCTGAGATTAAAAAGAAAAACAACGGTACTGCTACTCAGTCATCGCAACCAGAAGCCTCCACTGTCAGGGATGACAACACCGATGACGCCCCAGCTTCTAAGAAAAGGGCAATAGCCACCACTGATTCTGATAACGTGGCCACCAAGGTCAAGTCTGAAGTAAAGGACATGCTGGTCGCCATCAACAAAAGCATCAAGCAACTGCAAGCCATGCTATGCGTGATGCAGGGCACTATTAACTCGCACAATGAAAGGATGACCAAGATTGAGGCGAACTTAGACACCGTTGTAGCACTGGCATTCACAGGCGGCACAACTGCTTCAGCTGCATTGCTTGCACCAACTAATAGCGGCATATTGCGATCCCTTTTGCCGACCCAAGGCCCTCAGCGGGCAGACGATAGCAATGCCCATGATAGATCGCTCGGCTAGAAACTTTTACATATGGCAATGGATCTGCAGGGGCTATGCCAGCAAAAACGCCTCCTTGCAGCAACACATTAGAAACTCTGCTGACAAACCTAACATCATAATCCTACAAGAAACACTATGTGCCTCGATTTCCCTCCCTGGTTTCCACCAAATCGTCGCCCGCACGGAAGGCAGAGGTGTCTGTACGCTAGTATCCAAAAAATTAACATCTATAGAACATGACCTGGAGCTTAACAACGTAGAGCACGTCTTTGTAGAGGTACTCCCACACGGCAAGTTTCGTCAAAGCATCTTCATCCTCAACCTATACAGCAGCCCTAGTAACCACAGGCAAAGATTTCAGGCACTCCTGAAGAAAGCACTGAACTTCGCTCACAACAACTGTTTAATAATTGGCGGTGACTTTAATGCCCTGCATTCAGCCTGGGGCTATCACTACGACAATCGAAAGGGGCTAGAGCTCCTGGCTGGGCACACTAGACCTGGACCTAACGTTGATAACTGACAAGGCCTTTCCAACCAGACTAGGCACTTCAACCTGTAGAGACTACACCCGACCTGACATTCGTCAAGAACGTGGAGGACCCCATATGGACAAACTTGGCCACAGAATTAGGCAGTGATCATTGTTAGTTACGCAGTTTCCAGTTAACCCCAACAGCAAAGCACAAAGAGAATTCCCTTGGATGGGCTGGGATGTTTTTTGCCATATTAGAAACAACAGGGCCCAGTCCCCTACTTCTAATCATCCCAAGCTTGATGCATGGATAGATCAAATCAAGAAGGATGCTTCCAGCTCTACCAAGACCATTATCACAGATCTCCCCGTAAGGAGAATGGATAGCAGACTCGCCCATCTCATTGAAGCGAAACAATCCTTGTTAGCTCGATGGAACACACAGCGCCTGAATAGAGGACTCCGCAAAAAGATATCTAAGCTTAACAGAGACATTGAGGAACACTGTCGAGTGCTTAACAAACAGCAATGGAACGAGTTATGCAATTCCATTGATGGCCAGATGTGTAACAGCAAATCCTGGAACCTCCTAAAGCATCTATTCAACGATACGATTACCAAGTCTAACCATAGGCATCGCTTGAGATGCATCCTGCATTTGGCCGTTAAGGGAGCCTCAGAAGAAAGAGTCATGCAGGACCTAGTCCACAGGTATCTCCCTATGAGACCTGCAGTGGCACACCTGGATTATAATGGCTCCCGGAATCTGAAGCTTGACTCTAAATTCAGCATAGAAGAAATACAAATGGCTCTGCAAGCCCTTAATGGCTGATCTGCCCCAGGTCCTGACAGCATTACAAACTCCTGCGTAATCTTGATGACCACTCAGTCAAGTATCTCACTGAAATAATCAATGACAGCTGGAATAGTGGTACCATGCCAGATGATTGGAAGAAATCGCATAATATATTAATCCCGAAACCCGGCAAAGCACCTAGCATAGAGAGCCTACGCCCTATCTCGCTAACGTCATGCCTTGGCAAAGCTATGGAGCACGCAATACTCCACAGGATTGCTCGACATCTCGAGGACAACGGACTTTATCCACATAGTAAGGTTGGCGTTAGGGCCAAGCTCTCTACACAACATGCCACGGTTCAAAGCAAGCAACAAATCCTAGACAATAACACCCGTGGCATCAAAGCGATTCTTGGCCTTGATTTGGAGAAATCCTTTGACAAAATTTCACACTCATTCATACTTGAAACAATATCCAACCTTAACCTAGGCGTAAACTTTTACAACTATGTCAGATGCTTCCTATCAATAGGAAGGCAATTCTCAAAGCAGGGGACCTATCCTCCGATGAGGTCGACCTAGGTGCATACGGCACACCAAAAGGTTAAGTCATTTCCCCGACCCTATTCAACATGGCTATGATTGGACTGGCCAGGGAATTAGACAAGATAGAAGGCATTGAGCACACAATATGCGCTGATGATATCACCATCTAGGCGACTAGCGGTTGTAAAGGGGACATAGAACAGGCATTGCAGCTTGCAGTCGATACCACAGAGTCTATCTCCTCCCCACCGTGCTGTGATGCTTGCCTGCTAAGTCTGAACTGCCCCTTTACCGCCCTGTCAAACGGAGGTCCAAACATACTTGCTGTGGCACAGACATACCAAAGGTCAAGCATATACGCGTCCTGGGTATGATCATTGAAGAAAATGGCACAAATACCATGACTGTTAACAAGCTGGTAAGGAAAACGAACAACGCCATACGCCTTATCAAAAGAGTTGCCAACAAGCACAACGGAGTTAAGGAAGAGAACCTGATCCGTCTGGTACACTCCTTCGTCCTCTGCCATTTCTCATACATTGCTGCTATGAACAATTGGTATCGGAGTGAGAGAGACAAACTCAACATACTTATTAGAAAAGCAGTCAAGAGCACCATCGGGCTTCCCTGCAGCACCAGTACAGATAGGCTAATGCAGCTTGGTATCCACAACACCCTTGAGGAAATTGCGGAGGCACAGGAGTGCTCTCAGATCGCACGCCTATCCTCCACAATGACTGGCAGACATATCCTCAAGAAACTTGGGTACACGGAACAGTCATACCATGGTGACTCTGTAGAAATCCCACCAAGCATTAGGGATCTTATAACTGCAATGCAAATTCCCAAAAATGTTCTCCCCGAACACAATCACCCAAGACACAGGGCCCGGGCCGCAACTATCCTCAAGAACTATCAATCCGATAGCAACACTTGTTTCGTAGACGCCGCCTCATATCGAAGCAGTCTCAAGTTCACTGCGGTTGTTATTAACCACAAAGGTCAACTCGCCAACTGTACCTCGATCTACACCAAGGACCTGCTAGTTGCCAAGCAGGTTGCCATAGCACTCGCTATCGTCAACGACAGCATGGAGGTAATCTTTAGTCACTCTAGATCTGCAATCAGGTCCTTCGCGAACGGCAGAATTGCCCGCAGGCACTATGCATTCTCCGAAACAGTCCCAAGGAACTTCGTCAACATATGCTCATTTGGTTCCCTGCTCACATCGGGCTGTCCCGTCAATCTCAACGAGTCTGCTCACAGTTCTGCGCGCACTGACTGACCGTGCAGATACTGGCCGATTCGAGGCCGTGGAAAACAGGGACGTCCCGTCAACATACAACGAAATCATGAAGCATTTCTACCTCTCACGCCGTGTCTTCCTGCTGCCAAGCCCTAAACTAAGCAGGCATCAAGCGCTTACTCTGAGGCTATTGCAAACCTACACTTGCCAAAATCCGCATATACGTACTACATGTCATATACCCAGAAATTTACCCTGATGACATTTGTAACAATTGGAAACTCACCACGGCTACGCTTAAACACATGCTCTGGGAGTGCACCACTATGCATAATGATGCTAACTCCAATGCTACCTCGGCGAAGTGGGATGCTGCTCTCCGCAGCTCTAGCCTAGCCGACCAAAAATTGGCCATCCAGCAAGCCTGCAATGCGGCTGTCAGGCTAGGCCTTTCAGTCCCAACGTGGCCTGCCCACATCCGTTTCTTCTTTATTTTGATTAATATGTCCTTAACATGTGTTTTCTCCCTAACCCACTCCGCTCTGTTCTTGTCCCTTAATGTTGCACCTACCATTTTCCGTTCCATTGCTCACTGCGTCGTCCTCAATCTAAGCTGAACCTTCTTAGTTAGCCTCCAGGTTTTTATCCCGTAGGTGAGTACCGGTAAGATTCAGCTGTTATACACCTTCCTCTTAAGAGACAGTGGTAAGCTACTATATTCATTATCTGAGAATGCTTGCCAAAGGAGCTCCACCCCATTCATATCCTCCTAAATCAGCCACATACATGTGCGTAAATCCACGCAACATATCAAAGTTACGCTCAGTGTTGACACCATTGGCATCTCATGCATGGTATTGCGCTTGAACCGCTCCTAAGCAATAGCAACAAGATAAAAACCTATAGCCCACACCAAGTGGTGATGCTAGTGCTGCCGAAAATGAAAAGATGTCTTCATTCTCGGTTTCAACAGCTACGCCCGTTCCTCCTTAGCTGACATTTCAAAGTTTTCATCCGCATGTAATGCGAGCAAGAAAAGTTCACAGAAAGCATTTATTTGCAGTGCAGCAAATGTTCAATCGTTGGGCGTTTCACTGACACAGTCTCACAAAAGCCTCATGTTGGAGATATCTTTTCACAGAAAGCCGTTATTACTGCTGTAAAGTTTAGGCGCATTTAAATGCCGCAATTCTTAAACAGGCAACTGAAGAGCTTCTCAGAGATATTTTCTCCTGGGGGGGGGGGGGGGCAGCACTGACAGCATGTTGGGGTACGCCGGCGTCTGATCAGCATCACCGATCTGGCTCAGCTGATGTAGACGTTCTTCTGTAGCTTGATCACCGAGTTTTTAGGGAAGAAGCTCCTTAAGCAGTGGGTCGGTTGTCACGTATCGTCGTATCGTGTAACCTACACCACTCACAATACCATGCAATGCCATGCAACGCCGGGAGGCTCACGCTCACCCTCGGCGCGTGCCTCCCAGTGCACGAGCTCTCTCACTCTTCCATCTGCTGTCTTGTGAGAGAGAGACAGAGAGAGAGAGCGAAAGGCACGCGTTGACTATGGAAACGCTCTTCTTCGATGAACGCTCTACCAGCTCGCAAAGGAGAACGCGCCCTCACCCGCGAGAGAACGTTGGCGCAGGCAGCGTCTTCTAGCGAGTTTCTTGATTGAAAAATACCGACTGCTCGCGCTGGAGAACCGTTCACCGGCCGCCCATATATATATATATATATATATATATATATATATATATATTATATATAGGCACTGGATCTTGACTTGCAATGAAGTGCCGGTGGGAGATTTCACTTGTGCGTAGTTGAACCATAAGGATTCGTAGCGTGCACGTTAACTAAATTAATCCGGAACTCGGCACGATCTACGATGAACATCCGGAGCTTCACCCACTCATCATCATTCACTCCGTTGGTATCTTCCCATGTTATGATTGGTTAATATTTTAAATTATAAGCAATCCTGCCGTGACATGTCTGTTTTTGTTTTAAAATTTTTCAGGCTAGCACATTGAAGTGACTACACTGAACATATCAAAGTATGTATTGTCAAGCCAGTTCACAAACTGTTATAAAATTTTACTTCTTCAGACCAGAACTGAACCGGGCTGAAATTGTTCACCTTGACCACGAACCTGAACTTGAACCAATATTTTCTCTGGTGTGTGACACCCTAGATTGAGGTGCACATTAAAGAACCCCATGCGGTCAATATTACTCTGGAGGCCTCCACTGCAGGGTGTGCCTCATGATCATACTGTGGTTTGGTGCATAAAACCACGTCAATTATTACTATGTACTAATATTTCATGGGTTGTCTGTGAACCAATTTTTTTATTCATGCTACCAATCTCGATGGCATTGCATAGGAGGGGGGCAGGGAGGGGGGCATTTGCAAACACATAAAATCAGACAAGCTGTAATATACAAAAACAGTTCCTAATATGAATGTGCATCAGCTACTAGAAAGACTGGCATGGTCACGCTCCACAAGTGGATGAAGACAGAAAAGAGGGTGCAACACAGGTGCACCCTCTTCAACTAAACTTTGTAAGGAAACCACTGGAAAATATACATGTAAAAAAAAAACCAAACATGAGCAGAACCTTCCACATGACATTACACTGGCTATTGCATCACTCAGCCAGCTACCGTATTTGCACGTAAATAACGCGACCACGAATATAAAGCTAGGGGGGTACTTTCGGTCTCAACGAAAAAAAAAGTATATTACGATTATAGCACGAAGTGATGCAACTGTAAACAGCAATCAAAAGACGGTCACCTGCAAAGCTTTATTGACCTTTGCAGCCGCCGGAAAATGCCCGATTACTCTTCCTCGCTGCTCGAGTCCTTGTCGCTGTCGTCAAAAACTGCGTCGTCGTTCGTGCCGTCCAGATTGTTCGAGAGGCAGCACTTCAGAAATGCCCGCGACACTATTGCCGACCTCATCATCATTCATTCCGTGGATACGCGTGGATTTTTTTTCTTCATTGGGACGTTAAACCCCACAAATCAATCAATCATGAATTAAAAAGTTGCACCACATGCAAAGGAGTGATTAGAGGGGTCCCCCTCGTCGATGGACCTTCTACTATCGACTCCAAGATCGTGAACGAACGCAACCCATTGGCCCTGGCGGCCAAATGAATCGGCAGCACAACTACAGTCATTGTTGCATTCGATGGACTCAAAGTACTGAACTTTGTCCGATATGGCCCAACTCTCGTGTGCTGCTTGCTATACCGCAAGCAAGTGGACATATGCTATGCCTGTGGTCATCTCGGTTATCGAGCGGATGTGTGCCCTACCCCAGGCAATCCCATATGTCGCGGTTGTGGGATACCCAAGCCAGACATGTCCCACCAGTGCACCCCAAAGTGCAAGCTCTGTGGCGGCGAGCACCAGACAGGCGACAAAGAATGCAAGCAGAGATTTCAGATACCATACATCGTAAGAAGACGGCGCTGGGATGGACCGCGTGCTGCTGCAGAGATGGAAAACGATGAAGGCCGAAGCACCGAACAAAGCGTTAAGCCACAACCCAACATGGCACAGGAGTACCCAAGCCTACGATGTCCTCGCTCAACCTCCAGAAGTCGCCCACGGTCTAGGGGGAGATCCAGGTCCCTCTCATGCCCCAGATCCCGAGGACCGAGTCAACCCACAAACATCGACGTCCCCGCGAAGTAGGCTGGAGCTGTCATCTGGGCCAGCACAGTCAAGGGACCTCAAAAGGTAACATCGGAGTCACTTCCAGAGCATGACAGCAGGTTAGATAATCACAGTAGTGCTAGCACAGCCAGTACCAGGAAAATCACTCTACTCAAAAGAGAAAACGCGCTCATGAAAGAAACTATCCAGAAATTAATGCTCAAGATAGCTGAGATTAAAAAGAAAAACAACGGTACTGCTACTCAGTCATCGCAACCAGAAGCCTCCACTGTCAGGGATGACAACACCGATGACGCCCCAGCTTCTAAGAAAAGGGCAATAGCCACCACTGATTCTGATAACGTGGCCACCAAGGTCAAGTCTGAAGTAAAGGACATGCTGGTCGCCATCAACAAAAGCATCAAGCAACTGCAAGCCATGCTATGCGTGATGCAGGGCACTATTAACTCGCACAATGAAAGGATGACCAAGATTGAGGCGAACTTAGACACCGTTGTAGCACTGGCATTCACAGGCGGCACAACTGCTTCAGCTGCATTGCTTGCACCAACTAATAGCGGCATATTGCGATCCCTTTTGCCGACCCAAGGCCCTCAGCGGGCAGACGATAGCAATGCCCATGATAGATCGCTCGGCTAGAAACTTTTACATATGGCAATGGATCTGCAGGGGCTATGCCAGCAAAAACGCCTCCTTGCAGCAACACATTAGAAACTCTGCTGACAAACCTAACATCATAATCCTACAAGAAACACTATGTGCCTCGATTTCCCTCCCTGGTTTCCACCAAATCGTCGCCCGCACGGAAGGCAGAGGTGTCTGTACGCTAGTATCCAAAAAATTAACATCTATAGAACATGACCTGGAGCTTAACAACGTAGAGCACGTCTTTGTAGAGGTACTCCCACACGGCAAGTTTCGTCAAAGCATCTTCATCCTCAACCTATACAGCAGCCCTAGTAACCACAGGCAAAGATTTCAGGCACTCCTGAAGAAAGCACTGAACTTCGCTCACAACAACTGTTTAATAATTGGCGGTGACTTTAATGCCCTGCATTCAGCCTGGGGCTATCACTACGACAATCGAAAGGGGCTAGAGCTCCTGGCTGGGCACACTAGACCTGGACCTAACGTTGATAACTGACAAGGCCTTTCCAACCAGACTAGGCACTTCAACCTGTAGAGACTACACCCGACCTGACATTCGTCAAGAACGTGGAGGACCCCATATGGACAAACTTGGCCACAGAATTAGGCAGTGATCATTGTTAGTTACGCAGTTTCCAGTTAACCCCAACAGCAAAGCACAAAGAGAATTCCCTTGGATGGGCTGGGATGTTTTTTGCCATATTAGAAACAACAGGGCCCAGTCCCCTACTTCTAATCATCCCAAGCTTGATGCATGGATAGATCAAATCAAGAAGGATGCTTCCAGCTCTACCAAGACCATTATCACAGATCTCCCCGTAAGGAGAATGGATAGCAGACTCGCCCATCTCATTGAAGCGAAACAATCCTTGTTAGCTCGATGGAACACACAGCGCCTGAATAGAGGACTCCGCAAAAAGATATCTAAGCTTAACAGAGACATTGAGGAACACTGTCGAGTGCTTAACAAACAGCAATGGAACGAGTTATGCAATTCCATTGATGGCCAGATGTGTAACAGCAAATCCTGGAACCTCCTAAAGCATCTATTCAACGATACGATTACCAAGTCTAACCATAGGCATCGCTTGAGATGCATCCTGCATTTGGCCGTTAAGGGAGCCTCAGAAGAAAGAGTCATGCAGGACCTAGTCCACAGGTATCTCCCTATGAGACCTGCAGTGGCACACCTGGATTATAATGGCTCCCGGAATCTGAAGCTTGACTCTAAATTCAGCATAGAAGAAATACAAATGGCTCTGCAAGCCCTTAATGGCTGATCTGCCCCAGGTCCTGACAGCATTACAAACTCCTGCGTAATCTTGATGACCACTCAGTCAAGTATCTCACTGAAATAATCAATGACAGCTGGAATAGTGGTACCATGCCAGATGATTGGAAGAAATCGCATAATATATTAATCCCGAAACCCGGCAAAGCACCTAGCATAGAGAGCCTACGCCCTATCTCGCTAACGTCATGCCTTGGCAAAGCTATGGAGCACGCAATACTCCACAGGATTGCTCGACATCTCGAGGACAACGGACTTTATCCACATAGTAAGGTTGGCGTTAGGGCCAAGCTCTCTACACAACATGCCACGGTTCAAAGCAAGCAACAAATCCTAGACAATAACACCCGTGGCATCAAAGCGATTCTTGGCCTTGATTTGGAGAAATCCTTTGACAAAATTTCACACTCATTCATACTTGAAACAATATCCAACCTTAACCTAGGCGTAAACTTTTACAACTATGTCAGATGCTTCCTATCAATAGGAAGGCAATTCTCAAAGCAGGGGACCTATCCTCCGATGAGGTCGACCTAGGTGCATACGGCACACCAAAAGGTTAAGTCATTTCCCCGACCCTATTCAACATGGCTATGATTGGACTGGCCAGGGAATTAGACAAGATAGAAGGCATTGAGCACACAATATGCGCTGATGATATCACCATCTAGGCGACTAGCGGTTGTAAAGGGGACATAGAACAGGCATTGCAGCTTGCAGTCGATACCACAGAGTCTATCTCCTCCCCACCGTGCTGTGATGCTTGCCTGCTAAGTCTGAACTGCCCCTTTACCGCCCTGTCAAACGGAGGTCCAAACATACTTGCTGTGGCACAGACATACCAAAGGTCAAGCATATACGCGTCCTGGGTATGATCATTGAAGAAAATGGCACAAATACCATGACTGTTAACAAGCTGGTAAGGAAAACGAACAACGCCATACGCCTTATCAAAAGAGTTGCCAACAAGCACAACGGAGTTAAGGAAGAGAACCTGATCCGTCTGGTACACTCCTTCGTCCTCTGCCATTTCTCATACATTGCTGCTATGAACAATTGGTATCGGAGTGAGAGAGACAAACTCAACATACTTATTAGAAAAGCAGTCAAGAGCACCATCGGGCTTCCCTGCAGCACCAGTACAGATAGGCTAATGCAGCTTGGTATCCACAACACCCTTGAGGAAATTGCGGAGGCACAGGAGTGCTCTCAGATCGCACGCCTATCCTCCACAATGACTGGCAGACATATCCTCAAGAAACTTGGGTACACGGAACAGTCATACCATGGTGACTCTGTAGAAATCCCACCAAGCATTAGGGATCTTATAACTGCAATGCAAATTCCCAAAAATGTTCTCCCCGAACACAATCACCCAAGACACAGGGCCCGGGCCGCAACTATCCTCAAGAACTATCAATCCGATAGCAACACTTGTTTCGTAGACGCCGCCTCATATCGAAGCAGTCTCAAGTTCACTGCGGTTGTTATTAACCACAAAGGTCAACTCGCCAACTGTACCTCGATCTACACCAAGGACCTGCTAGTTGCCAAGCAGGTTGCCATAGCACTCGCTATCGTCAACGACAGCATGGAGGTAATCTTTAGTCACTCTAGATCTGCAATCAGGTCCTTCGCGAACGGCAGAATTGCCCGCAGGCACTATGCATTCTCCGAAACAGTCCCAAGGAACTTCGTCAACATATGCTCATTTGGTTCCCTGCTCACATCGGGCTGTCCCGTCAATCTCAACGAGTCTGCTCACAGTTCTGCGCGCACTGACTGACCGTGCAGATACTGGCCGATTCGAGGCCGTGGAAAACAGGGACGTCCCGTCAACATACAACGAAATCATGAAGCATTTCTACCTCTCACGCCGTGTCTTCCTGCTGCCAAGCCCTAAACTAAGCAGGCATCAAGCGCTTACTCTGAGGCTATTGCAAACCTACACTTGCCAAAATCCGCATATACGTACTACATGTCATATACCCAGAAATTTACCCTGATGACATTTGTAACAATTGGAAACTCACCACGGCTACGCTTAAACACATGCTCTGGGAGTGCACCACTATGCATAATGATGCTAACTCCAATGCTACCTCGGCGAAGTGGGATGCTGCTCTCCGCAGCTCTAGCCTAGCCGACCAAAAATTGGCCATCCAGCAAGCCTGCAATGCGGCTGTCAGGCTAGGCCTTTCAGTCCCAACGTGGCCTGCCCACATCCGTTTCTTCTTTATTTTGATTAATATGTCCTTAACATGTGTTTTCTCCCTAACCCACTCCGCTCTGTTCTTGTCCCTTAATGTTGCACCTACCATTTTCCGTTCCATTGCTCACTGCGTCGTCCTCAATCTAAGCTGAACCTTCTTAGTTAGCCTCCAGGTTTTTATCCCGTAGGTGAGTACCGGTAAGATTCAGCTGTTATACACCTTCCTCTTAAGAGACAGTGGTAAGCTACTATATTCATTATCTGAGAATGCTTGCCAAAGGAGCTCCACCCCATTCATATCCTCCTAAATCAGCCACATACATGTGCGTAAATCCACGCAACATATCAAAGTTACGCTCAGTGTTGACACCATTGGCATCTCATGCATGGTATTGCGCTTGAACCGCTCCTAAGCAATAGCAACAAGATAAAAACCTATAGCCCACACCAAGTGGTGATGCTAGTGCTGCCGAAAATGAAAAGATGTCTTCATTCTCGGTTTCAACAGCTACGCCCGTTCCTCCTTAGCTGACATTTCAAAGTTTTCATCCGCATGTAATGCGAGCAAGAAAAGTTCACAGAAAGCATTTATTTGCAGTGCAGCAAATGTTCAATCGTTGGGCGTTTCACTGACACAGTCTCACAAAAGCCTCATGTTGGAGATATCTTTTCACAGAAAGCCGTTATTACTGCTGTAAAGTTTAGGCGCATTTAAATGCCGCAATTCTTAAACAGGCAACTGAAGAGCTTCTCAGAGATATTTTCTCCTGGGGGGGGGGGGGGGCAGCACTGACAGCATGTTGGGGTACGCCGGCGTCTGATCAGCATCACCGATCTGGCTCAGCTGATGTAGACGTTCTTCTGTAGCTTGATCACCGAGTTTTTAGGGAAGAAGCTCCTTAAGCAGTGGGTCGGTTGTCACGTATCGTCGTATCGTGTAACCTACACCACTCACAATACCATGCAATGCCATGCAACGCCGGGAGGCTCACGCTCACCCTCGGCGCATGCCTCCCAGTGCACGAGCTCTCTCACTCTTCCATCTGCTGTCTTGTGAGAGAGAGACAGAGAGAGAGAGAGCGAAAGGCACGCGTTGACTATGGAAACGCTCTTCTTCGATGAACGCTCTACCAGCTCGCAAAGGAGAACGCGCCCTCACCCGCGAGAGAACGTTGGCGCAGGCAGCGTCTTCTAGCGAGTTTCTTGATTGAAAAATACCGACTGCTCGCGCTGGAGAACCGTTCACGGGCCGCCCATATATATATATATATATATATATATATATATATATATATATATATAGGCACTGGATCTTGACTTGCAATGAAGTGCCGGTGGGAGATTTCACTGGTGCGTAGTTGAACCATAAGGATTCGTAGCGTGCACGTTAACTAAATTAATCCGGAACTCGGCACGATCTACGATGAACATCCGGAGCTTCACCCACTCATCATCATTCACTCCGTGGATATGCTGTGAATTTTTTTGAACGACATCCGTGCACGTAAAGGAGGTACAGTGCAACTCATGGAATGCATTTCTCTTGCTTTCGCTTGCTGTAGCTCAGTGTTCACAGCTGGGTGAGCATGCCTCCTATTGGCATCATGGCATGTGGTCAGCTTTTATTAAATTTTGGCAGACTTCTTTGGTTACTGGACGCTTTGCTGGGCACTGGATGGAAAAGTTGCCTTGTTCCTATTCTTCAAATGCTGCCCTTAGTGACGTCTAAGTGCCTCCTTGCGGTGTAATTCCTGTTGGTCTTCACCTCCAAAATGAGCTTTTTTTACAGGCATCTGGGTGCTGCTTTCGCGGTCCTGACATTATGCAAGATAAACTTGTAATGACCTTGCCGAATGCTGATTCTTGGTGTAGTCAAAATGACACCAGTTGAAACAAGTGGTTGCCATTTGCAGCAATATACAGATGTTACCACTAGATAACACATCCTCTGCTACGAGTATTGATGACGGTGACGATGATCATAGTACTGAGTAACAATGAAACTGAAACTGCAAATTTTGGCCTGAGAACTCTAGGATCTTCATATAGAAGATGAGGCAGAAATTTCAAGTAGTAAAATTTTGAAAAGAAACCTTGTAGTATTATGCATGGCTTTTATGGTATTTCATTGCATTCATGCCTGCCTGCTATTAAGTTATGCAGTAGATGGTGACTGTCATTGTGTGCTGTTGCATTGCAGGTTATGAGCTCTCCAAGCATGAATGCAAGATTGGTACTCCTAAGAAGCCACTGTCTGTCCAGGGACTGTTCTTGTACCGGTCATACTGGTGCGAAACAGTTCTGAATGCTCTGATCAAATGGTGGAAAAATGTTTCAAAAATAGAAGAGCCGCGCCTCAGCGTAAAGTGAGTCATTTATTCGGTTCATTTTTTATTCGATGTCTGAAATTACCACTGTGTGCTCAATAAGAGAGAGTTCTGGCACTAGTCCATGGTGTAAGATATTGACGTGTGCGTTTTTTGTTTGCGAGCAGTGCTGTTATTACTTCCTGTTACGCGCAGCACAGGCCACGTTTATCTTGCATGTGACTTTGGGAACTGTATCGACCGTTCTTGAAACTTCGCATTCCTGATGCACACATTTGAGTGACTTCTGGAATTTCAGATATAATGTGAGAATGTGTTATGATGTATGTATAAAAGCTGACACATTTTGTCGTTTGTCAGTCTTTCTGTCAACCTACAACTGTTCACACTACCATTATGTTGCAGTGTGATTTGCTGTACTTTGCTGGGCACTGGTTTGCCCAATAAACAGTTCCACTGACAAAGTCTTGAGTTCTGTGTGCTTCAGCATCACGACCACATAATGTCTGGTTGAGGTGCTTCTCGGTCCATGTACCACATGCCCCCGTTCAGCCGTGAGCCAAGTCCATGCCGCCAAGAGGACGGCTCCAACCCGGTCTTTCGAGATAGCCGCAGACAGCAAGGACTGCTGCAAGAGTGCCAGCCACTTTATGACAAGGACAAGAAGACAAGGGATACGATGAAAACACCATCCATGATGATGGCTGCAGTGTCTCTGGCTGCTGTGGTTGTGCAGCAACCCAAAGAGGCACCTACATTCGACGTATCATCATACGAAGACCCAGAAAGCTGGCTCGACATGTACCGCTGCTACCAGTACTGTGAGATGGAACTGTGTGGCTTCGACGTGAGCGTGCCATGGCCATGCCCAGGTTAAGGACGTCATGACATCGCCGACTACATCGCTGGAACAGAGTGGCAACAGCGACAACCGTCCCGTTCACTGTCATCATCATCATCATCATCATCATCAGCCTGTTTCGGTCCACTGCAGGACGAAGGCCTCTCCCAACGATTTCCAATCCACCCTATCCTGAGCGAGTTGGTTCCACTTTATGCCCGCAAACTTTTTAATTTCATCGCTCCATCTAACCTTTTGCCTGCCTCTGTTGCGTTTTCCCTCTATTGGTATCCATTCCGTCACTCTTACTGTCCATCTCTTATCTTTCCTCCTCATGACATGTCCTGCCCAGGTCCACTTTTTTCTTTTAATTGATGTAATAATATCGGCTACTCCTGTCTGTTCTCTGATCCATTCTGCTCGTTTTTTGTCTCTTAGCGTTACCCCTATCATTTTTCTTTCCATTGCACGTTGCGCACTCCTTAGTTTCATCTCTAGCTTTTCCGTTATCCTCCACGTTTCTGCACCGTACGTTAGTACTGGGAGAATGCAGTGATTGAACACTTTTCGCTTTAGTGAGAGCGGTAAGTTTCCAGTCATGATTTCGTAATGCCTTCCGAATGCGTTCCAGCCCATCCTTATTCTACGGAGAATTTCTTTTTCATGGTTAGGAGTTCCTGTTATTAACTGTCCCAGGTATATGTATTCGCTTACACATTGTAAGGGTTCATTGTTGATTTTAAATTCCTGTTCCTTAGCTAGGCTATTGAGCATAACTTTGGTCTTTTGCCTATTCATTTTTAACCCAATTTTAATACTTTCCCTGTTTAGGTCATCAATCATGTTTTGTAGTTCGTCTCTGTCATTGCTAAAGAGTACAATGTCGTCTGGCTGCTATATCTTTCTGCAACAGCGGCAGTACACTGGCCCAACCTGGGGCCGGTTTCCTAGCCCCTATTCGGCAAATTGAAGGCAGCAGCCGATGGAGGTATGGCTGCATGCTACACGACGCAATGCCAAAGATCCTCCTCCGGCGCCGCCACATACCATGATGCACTAATTCTCCTGACGTAGTCTCGCCACTTCGCCTGGCCAGAGCCTTCACGAGAACAATTCGCCGCTGAAAGATTTGCCAACGCGATATAGCAACAGCAGAGCAAGCCAACACAGCTATGACATGATGCCCTGACCTAACCAGAACGCCAGATGACAAACGACTGACCTCGACCTGATTATCGACGGCCACAGCCTTGGTTGATACTGGAGCCAACTACTCTGTCATCAGTGGTCTTTTTGCTAAAGGTCATTTCCCAGGTAAAGATGGCCTGGGAAGGACCAGATATCCGAATTACAGGGGGCCGCCTTATAACACCAACAGCAACCTGCACGGAAAGAGTCACGATTGACAGCCAGACCTATTCGGTGAGTTTTGTGGTCCTGCAGCAAGGCTCGAGAGACGTCATCATAGGCGTGGATTTTCTGGACCAACATGGCACAGTCATCTACCTAAGATCCAGGTCAATCACACTTTCCACAAAAATGAAACGCAGCCAAATAGCAAAGTCGCTTACCATGCCTTGAATGTAACGGAAGAGCAGGTAACCATTCACCGCTGTCCAGCGTCATTATTTTCGTCGGCACCAAAGCACCTACCAACTTGCAAGGCGTCATCGAGGGTGACCAGCACTTGCTCCTAAACTGTCAGATGTGCATTGCAAGAGGCTGTGGTGGAGAGCGACCTCGCAGACCGGTGAAATCTTGGCCTTACCATACGGAGAGCAAGCCCGACACGACCGCTGTGGTCCAGAGTATTGTGATGACCAATTCGAATGCTAGCACACGCAGGACTGTGGAAGCGGCACCTGCCTCGTGCAAGAGCGAGCATCTCTGTCTTCAATATGACGCCAATCTGCTGCCACTACAGAGGGCTGCCCCCAGAGAGGAAGAAAGTCCGACGAACGATCGGAACTCCAGGAGACACGATATGTCTTGAGTGTCACGTAAGAAGGCAGCGATCCGGGATGCAGTAACGTTGCATCGCACGATGGTGGGGCTGATGGCAATGTTGCTTCGAAGTAGGCAGGCTTGAGACGTCCTAGAGTGATTGTGTGTCGGGCCATCCGTTGACATTGATGATGAATGACGATGGACGATGCTCCAGAACTTGATATGGCCCAGAGTAGTGCGGCTGCAAAGGCTTCCGCACAGCACAGTTTCGCACGAAAATGTGTGTAGCAGAGGTGAGCTGCGGAGACACGTAAGGAGATCTCGATTCGTGCAGATGTGTAGGCACGGGGCGTATATGCTGGAAGATGTTTTGCAGTTGGAGATGTAGTCTCCGGCTGGTGGCACAGGGTTTTGGCTGGGGAATCAAAGAAGTCTCATGGCAGGCATAATGAACTGCCGTAGACCAACTCGGCGCATGAGCAGCCCAGGTCACTTTTGATGGCAGTTCTAATGCCAAGCAGGACGAGTGGTAGTTGGATGACCCACTTCTCCGGTGATCCATGTGCCAAGAGGGAGGACTTGAGATGCCTGTGGAAACGCACGATCAGTCCATTTGTTTGTGGGTGGTAAGAGGCCGTGCAGAGGCGTGTCGTTCCGAGAAGCTTGAGGAGTTTGTTGAAAAGTGCCGAATCAAACTGCTGACCGTGATCGGTGACTATAGTAGATGGGCAGCCGAACCTTGCAATCCAGGTGGACACGAAGGCTGCTGCAACTGTGGGCGCTGATATGTCGGTGATGGGTGTAGCTTCTGGCCACCGTGTGTAACGGTCGATGCAAGTCAGTACGTAGCTGTAGCCCTTGGAAAGTGGGAGAGGGTCGACAAGGTCCAAGTGCACGGTGTCAAAACGCGCGTCCGGTGGAATGAAGGACTTCGCAGGGGGGCGGGATGGCGATGGATCTTGGAGTGTTGACATGGCAAACAGCAGCGTACCCAGTCGTGAACTTGTGCATTTAGCTGAGGCCAAACGTAGTGACTGGAAATGGACTTCTTTGAAATGGGCTTCATAGTGACTGGAAATGGGCTTCTTTGTGGATGCGACAGACTGTGTACTGTATCAAACAGGCGTCTGCGGAGTGGTGCCTGAATGAAAGGTCGGGGTGTGCTGGCAGGAGTATCACAGACTACTGATGTACCATCTGAACTCAAAACAATGTCCTCCAGTTGCAGGGACGTTGACGAATTTCGAAGGGTACCTAGCTTGGTGTCGTCACGCTGGTGAGTGGTGAGTAGGCCGACATCCTCAGAACATCGGCAGGAATGTTGTCAGTGCATTTGACATGACAGAACATTGTTGTGAACTCCGAGATGTAGGAGAGATGTCGACTCTCACATGGCGAGTAGCAGGACGCTGATCGGTTCATCGCATGCACAAGGGGCCTACGATCGGTCAAGACAGTAAACTGACGACCTTCAAGGGAGTGCCGGAAGTGTCGGACAGCCAAGTACATGGCGAGTAGCTCGCGGCCGAAAACGCTGTAACGGCTCCGTGCAGGCTTCAGTTTTTTGGAGAAGAAAGCGAGTGGATGCCATGTACTGTTGATCAGTTGTTGCAAAACGGCACTAACAGTGTTGTTCGAGGTGTCTGTCATGACAGCAGTCGGTGCATCTGGTTTCGGATGTCTCAGCAGTGTTGCACTGGCGAGGGCGGACTTGGCTCTTGTGAATGCGTTGGCTTCTTCAGTCTACTGTAGCTCTTGCGTCCCTTTGGAGCTTACAGACCGTCTAGAGGGGCCACAAGTCGTGCACAATTGAGGATAAACCGTTGATAGAAATTGATGAACCCGAGAAATTGGCAAAGCTTGGTCATTGTAGTCGGCCGTGTAAAATCTTCGACTACGCGAATTTTGGACGGCAGTGGTCGAATGCCGTTCACGTCGACTACTTGTCCAAGGAACTCGACTTCCCGTTAACCAAATTCACTTTTGGCGGCGTTGATGACAATTCCTCGGCTGACAAGGCAAGAGAACAACCCCAGGTGTTGAACATGTTCTTCAACGGAAGGGCTTGTGACAAGGAGGTCGTCGATGTAGGCAAAGATGAATGGCAAGCCTCGGGTGACGGAGTCGATGAAACGCTGGAATGATTGGCCAGTGTTTCGTAGGCCGAAGGCCATGCGGAGGAATTCAAAAAGACCTAACGGTGTGGTGACAGCGGTCTTCGGGATGTCTTCCTCGTGACTGGCAGCTGATGATAGGCGCGAACAAGATCAATCTTGGAGAAGATCGTCGTGCCATGCAGCGCTGCCGTGAAGTCTTGGATGTTTGGAAGCGGGTAGCGATCAGGAAGCATGATGTTGCTGAGCGCCCAGTAATCGCCACATGGACACCAATCTCCAGTCCTCTTGACACCATGTGAAGCAGAGACACCCAGTTGCTAGAAGGTCGGATGATACCGAGTGCAAGCATGTGCTCGAACTCCGCGTGAGCAACCTTGAGTTCCTGGGGGCAAACGCCGAGGTTGAAAATAGACCGAAGGGCCAGAGGTGACGATGTGGTGACAAACGTCATGTTGGACCGGTTGCATCCAGTCTGGCTGGCGTGTCAGAGTGGAAAACTCATGGAGGAGCTTGGCGAATGGTACTCCGGCGTAGAAGATATGGGCGCAATCGGCGATGTGGTTGTTGCAGGGGCGCCGGTCAGATGGGTGACAGAGTCAATGCTGTTTCACGTCAACGAGGAGTCCATAATGGTGCAGGAAATCAGCTCCGATGAGGGCGCGTCGGACGTCTGCAATCAGGAAAATCCAGTGAAATGCTCGTCGGAGGCATGACGGAGCGTGATGCGAAAACGGGAATTTTGGTACTGTTGACGGCGCGCAAAAACGACACAGGTGTCGCAGGTGTCACTTTTTCGTTGGAACGGTCAGCAGGAATGATGCTTACGTCTGCTCCTGCATCGACTAGGAAACGTCCGGTGGCTCTGTCTGTGAGGTAGAAGAGGCGACTTGTGCACTGGGCCGGAGCACTTGTTACCATCAGAGGTCAGCTGGCCTATTTCCCTGCCACGTGCACTGGCACCGGCAGTGACGAGCGTTGCTTCCAAAACGGTGATGGTAGTAGCAGATGCCAGGTGTTGGCGACGCGTCACGACTGGTTGGTGTGCGTCTTAGCTTGCTGGAACTTCGGTGGCATGAACAACACGGTGACATGTGGCAATTTTCTGCTGCCGAGACGATGCATTCGAGACGCTCACCCAGGGTGTCGAGCAGCGATTGTCCTGTCGAAGAAGACGGCACAGTTTGCAGTGTGGTTACACTCTCACCAGTAGACGCTGTCATGGCTGTGATTGTTGGGGTGATTCACTTCCATCACCTTGTTGGCCAACGTGGCAAGTCCGGTGAGGTCCATGGCAGAAGCTGTCGCCAGAACCATCTACATGTTAGCCGGTAGTCATTGTAAAAACAACTCGTCTAACAGGATGTCGTCGATGGATCTCACGTTGTCTCCGAGCAGCTGCTTCATTCGGTGAAGAAGTTGGCTGGGGCGTCGGTCGCGGAGTTCTTCAGCGGACAGGAGCTGCTGGATATGAGAACGTTGTGAAACTGCCGTGCACTGTAGCAGGGTCGTCTTGAGATCATCATAGGCATTAGCAGACAGCGGGATACTCAACAAATCCACTACTTCGTCGGTGGCGGTGGGCGAGAGTGCCACAACAGCATAGTGGAACTTCGTAGCTTGGGAGCGGATACCAGCAACTTGAAATTGTGATCGCACCTGATTGGGAGCGGATACCATAAACTTGAAATTGTGATTGCACCTGAAGAAACCACGCCGACAGATGCTGATCCCAGTACTGAAGAAGGCGGACAGCTATGGCTGAGCAGGAGGGCTCATCGCTTTGCTCGGGAAGGTTCTGGTCTCGAGAACTCGTACTGTCGGTCTGTTCCATGGTCGTTGCTGCGATGGAAACGTATGGCCACAATCAAGTCCGGGTCACCAAACTGTGGTGGTGAACGACCTCGCAGACCGGTGAAATCTCGTCCTTACGAGATTTCACCGGTCTGCGAGCGACGCTGATTTCACCGGTCTGCAGCGACGCTGATGCTGCTGCCGCTACAAGGCATAGCCAAGCTGCTTAATGGCGAAGCCAAGGTAATGGTGACAAACTTCAGGGACGAATGCAGGCACCCGAATAGGGGTACGACGGTCGCGCACCTAGATAAATTTGTGGAAGTAAGCAGTGCCTTCACCCTCACCGATTCTCGAGACCTGCAACGACGACCGCAGTGTCCGCACTCACTTTCGACGTCAATCAAAGCCTTTATAGGCAACAAAAAGAGGAGCTCAAGGCCTTACTCTAGCAATACAAGGACTGCTTCTTGTCATCATCAAGGCTTCATCAGACCTTTCTCGCCAAACGGCGCATCATAACCGACGAATATGCCAATCCTCTCCGTCAGAGCCCGTATGAAGTCTCGGCACGGGAACGCGAGGCCACCAAGCAACAAGTCGACAAAATGCTCTGCGATGACATCATCCAGCCGTCTACGAGTCCATGGGCATCACCCATGGTGTTAGGGAAGAAGGATGGAACCCTACGTTTTTGTGTTGATTATCGTCACGTGAACAAAATCACGAAGACGTGTGTCCCCTTGCACGTTAGACGACGCCTTGTGTCGACTCTACAATGCGAAATATTTTTTGTCAATGGCGAGAGATTGAAATAAGAGTGGCTCCATAACACCGGACAGGCTGTTTGAGTTTAAGGTCATGCCCTTTGGTCTTGGCTGCGGCGTTCCAATGGGTTAAGGACACAGTACTGGCAGGCTTGAAGTGGCAGACTTGCCTCGTCTACTTGGACGATGTTGTCGTATTTGCTTCCAGCTTCGACGAACACCTCCGGCACCTTGAAACTGTTCTTCGGGCAATCAAGACCTCCAGACTTACCTTGAAGTCAGAAAAGTGCCGCTTCACATACAAGGAGCTCTTGTTTCTGGTCCACGATATTAGCAAGTCTGGAGTACGCCCTGATCCGTAGAAAACAGCTGCAATCGCCGACTTCCTTCTGTCCACCGACAAGAAAGCTTTATGCAGATTTCTTGGGCTCTGTGCTTATTACATGCGCTCCGTCAAAAACTTTTCATGGATCGCCAACCCACTCACGTACCTCACAAAGGCTGACATCGAGTTCAAATGGGAAACGCCACAAGTCGAGGCATTTCAAGAATGAAAGGGACACCTGTAAGCACTGCCAATACTCATGCACTTCAACGAAGAAGCCGATACCGAAATCCACACCGACGCAAACAGTGCAGGGCTAGGCGCCATGCTTGTGCAGAGGGCCGACAGACTTGGAAGGGTTATCACTTATGCTAGCCGGTCACTCTCGAAGGCGGAAGCGAATAATTCCACCACAGGAAAGGAATGCCTTGCCATCATCTTGGCTACATCAAAGTTCCGCCCCTACCTCTACGGCAGGCCCTTCAGTCGTGAGTGACCATCACACCTTGTGTTGTGCTAGTTAGCCTGAAAGATCCATCAGGATGCCTCGCACGACAGAGTCTCAGACCTCAAGAATTTGATACCGCAGTCGTCTACAAAAGTGGCATAAAGCACTCTGATGCCGACTGCTTGTCTCGCAGCCCCATTGATACGCTGCCACAGGGTGACCAGGACGATGAGTACTTCTTGGGACCCATAAGTACTAACGACTTTGCAGAACGACAGCGAGCTGACCCAGAGCTCACAAGCCTCATGAGCTACCTGGAAGGCAAGACGGTCGTCGTGCCGAAAGTATTTCGGCGAGAGCTAGCTTCATTTTTCCTGCGAAACTGCGTTATCCTGTAGAAGAACTCGCTGCTCCGAGCCGACCACCTCCTCGTAGTGCCTTCAGCATTACGTCCAGAGGTACTATATGCCTCGCCTCACTGCCGGCATCGCCCATTATGTAAAGACATGCAGTGACTGTCGGCGACGCAAGACACCGACAACTAAGCCAGCTGGACTTCTGGAACCCATCAAACCACCTCGATGGCCATTCCAGCAAATCGGCATGGACTTAATGGGGCCGTTCTCAACATTGACTTCCGGTAATAAATGGATCGTCATAGCGACTGACTACTTCACCCGCCGCACCGAAACAAGGGCCCTGCCTAAGGGCAGTGCTGCCAAGGTTGCCAAGTTCTTCATTGAGACCGTCGTCCTGTGTCACAGAGCCCCAGAGGTCCTCATCACTTACATAGGTGCGGCCTTTATGGCTGACCTAACTCGAGCAATCTTGAGGTACAGTCAGACAAGCCACTGTCGAACCACCGCCTAGCACCCGCAGACGAATGGCCTCACCAAGCGTCTAAATAAGACCATCGCCGACATGCTAGCCCTGTACGTCAACGTCGAACACAAGACATGGGACGCCATTCTTCCACATGTGACCTTCGTGTACAACACAGCTGTGCAAGAAATGATGTAGCTAACGCCATACAAGCTAGTCTACAGACGCAGCCCAGCTGTGATGCTTGACGATATGCTACTGGTCGTCACTGACGAAGACCTCGACGTTGCCATCTGCTTGGAGCTCGACAGCTTGCCCACCTGCGTATCAAGAACCAGTAGACAGTTGACAGACGCCACTACAAACTTCGACGATGCCACATCGACTACCAACCCGGCGACCGCGTCTGGGTCTGGACGCCAATATGATGAAACGGACTGTGTCAGAAGCTCTTGTACTTTTACCCTACAAGGTACTTTGACGTTGCGGTGTACTGGACTGCGAGGTCGTGCCCGATGGCTTAACGTCATCCCAGCAGCGTCATGCACGACCCGAAGTTGTACACGTGGTATGACTTAAACCTCATTACGCACGCTGATTAACTGTGATGTATTGTTGACGTAATCTAGTGCATGTACTCTCACTTTCATGTTCTGTTTTTAGCATCGGGAAGAAGTTTTTTTAGAGGGGGTAGTGACATGTGCGGTTGTTTTGGTTTGATTAAGGGGAACGCCATTATCACTTTCCTGTCACATGTGCACTTGTTTTGATTGTTTGTGGGCAGCGCTGTTATCACTTTCTTTATGCACAGCATGCTGCGTTTATCTTGCATGTTGCTTCAGGAACTGTATCAACTATTCTTGAAACTTTGCATGCCTGAAGCACATATTTGAGTGACTTCTAGAATTTCAAGAGGTAATGCGAGAACGCATTATGACGTGTGTATAAAAGCTGACACATTTTGCCGCTTGTCAGTCTTTCCATTGACCGACAACTGTCCACACTGCTATCATTTTGAAGTGTGATTTGCTTTGCTTAGCACAGGTTCGCCCAATAAACTGTTACACTGACAGTCTTGAGTTCTATGTGCTTCATCATCACAACCACATGACAATATATATTCTTTTAGGTGAGGAGACTCGTATGATGTGATTGAGCACATAAAGTAGCAGCGTTTACCCATTTGCCCACTGATGGCAGGGTCTGCCTATTGAGACTTTCTCCTAGCTGTTAGGAAACCTGTTTTTTGCGGGAACGCTGCACTCGGTGACAGACACTCGCGTGCATGATCACTCAGCATGTCTGATCAACTTTGGGACATGTGCTTTCCTTCTCCGCCGCTGATCAGCTTTCATCGGCTCTGATTTGCTGCAAAGCACCTGCTGCTATAGCAGCCAGAACGAAAAATCTCTTTCTGTATTCAAGTTTCATCGCAACGTTCATAAGTTTGCATTGCCGGCGGTGGGCTTGGTCACACATTTGTGCTACTTTATGTCAGCTGGGTCATGCAAATAAGCCAGGAAGTGTCCCTACTGTTATGAAGCCCCAGCAAGCCCTGGTGCTAACTCTGAAAACAGCCTTTCTGGCTTTTTGGAGACGGTAGGAAGGAACCCAGCCCGCGGTGATCGTATTGCCACGCATTTGAGCAGTCATCCCTTGGTCCAGGTGTGTTTGCGACAGCCTGGCACCGCCAAATGACTCCGCTTCTTCTACTTCGTGCATGTGTGTGTGTCTGTGTACGTGTGTGAACGCTTTGATTTTGCACGCCAACAAGAAGTTAAGTGCTTGTGCCAGGGACATTTTTGTGAGACCTGTGTTTGCGACAAGTCGTCCACAAATGTGCGCTAATTGCACTATTCGTCGAAGACGTGTCAGCAGCCAGCAGGAACACCCCTCTTTCACTCCAGGCGGACGTGGAGAGGGGTGAGGTTGACATCCATTTTGAGCCGCAGTCACAATGGTGTTGGAGGGATGGCCCCCTTCAAACGGTCATTTGTGAGGTAATTGGACCTTTCTAAGCCATATTCTCTAAGTGGGGACCTAGCGACATCAAGCCGCCAAGCTCGTTCTCGCTCTCGAGGAATGGTAGGCAGCCGTCCGATTCTTTCTCCACCGTGAATTGTATGGCCTCGTTAATAGAATTCAGATGCTTCAAAAGGTCCGGCAAGGCATCGCGTTGCACGACACAAAAACAATCGTCCACATACCAAAGAAATATTTTTGGTGGATGAGCAAACGAGGACAAAGCTAGGCTCTCGACCGTTCCCATGGTCAGGTTGGCCACGGCGACCGATACGGATGCACCCATGGCAGTGCCATGTACCTGTTCCTCGACGTCCTCGTAAAACGAGAAGATAATCACTTAATGTTCTCTATTTACAGGAAAAGCACACATACTGGCCGCTATCTCCATTTCAGATCACTGAACCCTCCCTCTCATAAACGTTCAGTTGTCTCTACACTTTTGCGACAAGCTCACCGAACGTGCTCAAAGGAAGATGATATACGGACCGACGTGAAAACTGTCCATCGAGAGCTGACCGCATGTGGATACCCTTCTTCTTTTCTCAAGTCAGTACATCGTCAACTTTCACGACCGCCTCAACCAAGCACTTGTACTACATGCAAAAGAGCGCCGGTGCCTTATGTTCCTGGATTGAGCGAGTCCCTTGACAGTTCTTCGCTCCTACGATGTTCAGGTGTCACACGTCCCTGCAAGAAAACTCGGAAGCCGCCTCACGAATGTGAAAGACAAGCTTGGCCGCGAGAATTTTCCTGGCGTCGTCTACAAAGTGCCCTGCGCAGATTGCGAGCGAGTTTACATAGGTGAAACCGAAAATATTAAGAGAAGATTACGCGAGCACTGCAATGACGTCAGGAATAAGAAGGTGACATCTAATGCCCTGGCAGAACATGTTATGTCATCGGGCCATGCAATCAGCTGGGAGGATGCTTCCGTCATCGCCACGGAAAAGAGGCTGTTTCCGCGACTTCATCTTGAATCTCTGTTCATCCAGACTACGGCGCAGACTGAACAAGAAAAGCAGCAACCTTCCCCCTGTATATGCTTGCTGCCTAAAAGATGTGATAGGACGACCTTATAAATAAGTGATATTGTTATTCTTGCTTCATTGTGAACAAGGCTCCCATGCGGGAGCCGAAACGTCTTTTAAGAATATACTTATTTATTTTTACTTTGGTCGGTGCTGCTCTGTGTTCTTCGTGTTATTCCCCGACCAGACGGGATTCCGTCCAACTCTAGGCCTGATAGACATTAGTTTTATCACATGCCATTGAAAGCTTTTCTTCATAGCTTTCAGAGAGTTTCTGCGATAATGACATCATCAGACAAAGGAAATCCAGCATGGTGCATGGAATACCGCTCTCTTATTTTTACTTGGAGTAGCTCAGTGCTTGCAGCAGGGTGAGCATCCACTTGGCATCGTCAGCGTGGGCATCCACTTAGCATCGTGCGAAGGCGGTCAGCTCTTGTTCAATCACAGAAAATGTGCTGTTCTTTGGCATCTGGACATTTCTCGGGCCACTGCACAAAAAAGTTGTCTGGTTTTGCTTCTTCAAACTGACACTGAAGGGCCGCCCTGCAGAGCAATTCCTGATTGTGTCAGCTGCCGAAAGAAGCGCTCTTTTAAATGCAGTAGGGTACTGCTTGGGCCATCCAGACACTGCGAGAAAATGGCATTTCACAATCTTTGGTACGGCTACGCTGTGGCATGGTGAAAATGATGCTGGTCATGCCAGTGAAAGCAGCAGCCATTTCCAGCAGCATACCGATGCCACCACTAGAGGACGCATCCTCCACTACAAGTATTAATGATGATCATTGCACTGAGCGACAACAAAACCAAGACTGCAAATTATAGTCTGGGAACTCTGGGATATGCATATTATAAGGCAGAAATTTTATGTAGCAAAATTTGGGAGACCTCTTACTATATGCAGTTTTTCGTGGTATTTTTACACCAGGACCCTACGGTTCAATGATATTATTTGACATTCTGTGACAACATAGTGCCTCTTTTTGCTACTGTTTGTTTTTCTTGTCATCGTCTTGTACTACTTGTTCTGTTTAGAGCCATAGATTGTTTAAATAGAAACTGAAAAGGTTTTAGATTTTTTAAAAGGGACATTTTCCTGAAGCTCGCCTGCATTACAGACCACTCTTACTTAGGTTAGTTTGTGATAATGCAAGTAGCAGCGCTGTAATTGAGAATCGAAACTTCACTGATGCACCTCTCTCGTGTGTCTCATGGGAGCAGCCAGTGGAGGCGGCAGAAGGAGAAATATAGCGGAAGTGATGCCAGTACAGGGATCCCAGGTGGCAACACAATCATCACTTGCAGCTTTTGGGCATCGCTCGCATTGTATTCGCGCATCCTATTGCCAATACCTAGTGTCTCCATTCAGCATTCTCGGCTTACATTTCAAAGAACTCCTGTGGCATGAATAATTATGTTTAAAAATAAGCATTTATTTATTTAATTTATTTCAGAATACTGTTGGCCCTCAGGCCATTCATTACAGGGGTGGGCTACAGTAATATAATATCTCAATAGTACATATTTCTCGTGCAGTAGCATATTCTGTACAGTTCTGTAGTGCAAGAATTGAGTAATTAGACCATTGCACTTTGGGGTGGGAATTTTAAAGCCTTTCTATTTACACAGGAATACAACAGTCCTTGTTAGACAGCAATATATTAATTTGTGTCACAGCCAGTTAAATTGAAGTTAAAACAATTTAAGTCACAAAGCAATACAACGTCTGCATGGGACAACCACAATGCGTACATGATACATGACTGTTTAACAATGCAGTAATGTGATTTGAAAAATGCAGCACTGGTTTATAACAGAAAATGTATAAATAATTCGTTTCTCAGAGCAAATAAATAGGTACGCAGATATTTAGCTAGTACACCTAACCATAGAAGTAAAGAAAAAAGAAAACGTTTATTAAAGTTTTTAAGCACTAGAAGACCTTATAATTCAGACTCTGCAAAATACTTTTTGAGCCCTTCCTCAAAGTCTTCTGCAGTGGTAGATTGGAGCAGTGATTGAGGCAGTGAATCTGCATTTGTATCCATAAGTCGTCCTGCCATGCTGCCTGCTGCTGTACAAGCACTGGTGGCTGAGAGGATGTTGTCTTTCAAATCCTGCCCCAGCAGAAGAAACTTGACCACCGTGGGGATTGCTACAGTGAAATAAATTAAAGCTTTTGAGAATTATCTTTGTCTTTCAAAGCTACTTTCGGGACTAAGCATGGGAAAACAACCAAGAACAAAATTGAACTACAACTAGCACACAGATTCGCATGACAACATAAATTTTTCATAATTTTTGCTTTGTAAAATTTTCGTTCGATCTTGGAAGCGGCCCAAGCACACCATGGTCTTTAATGCCCATTTTCCTTATTTTCTCAGCAGTGTGCATAACAAAATTACACAAAAAAACTATGGTGATGTATTATGTATATGGTTGTGGGCCTGTTGCACTTTTTTTTACTGAGAAAATTCCGAGAACGGTTACACATTTGGAATTTTTATTCGCTTCGTAACAGTTTTGTATTAGAAACAAATTGTAGCTGCTGTTATAAAGTACTTGTTTATGCCATTCTTGCATTCCTTCTTATCCACTTGTATATTTGCTCAGCACAAACACACTATCCAACTCTTGCATATTCTTACTTTCATTTATGTGCAAGCTCAATCCTCCCTGAAGAAATTCCTGCCTATGCCACTCTTTATAGTTTGTGAACTTGCCAGAGCATTTCAAAGATCATCACAGTGCACGGTTGGAAGCTGCTGTTCCTGTGGCACTGACGTCATGGTGGTGCTCCGCCATTCACTGATGCGAGTTGGATTAGCCACGTGTTGTGGATGAGCGACTCGTAGTTCTCAAATAGAGCACTTTTGGTTGAGCAGTTGCAAATTTCATGCTGATTTTCGTGTGTTCAACATGTTTGAAAATAAGCATTTATTTATTTAATTTATTTCAGAATACTGTTGGCCCTCAGGCCATTCATTACAGGGGTGGGCTACAGTAATATAATATCTCAATAGTACATATTTCTCGTGCAGTAGCATATTCTGTACAGTTCTGTAGTGCAAGAATTGAGTAATTAGACCATTGCACTTTGGGGTGGGAATTTTAAAGCCTTTCTATTTACACAGGAATACAACAGTCCTTGTTAGACAGCAATATATTAATTTGTGTCACAGCCAGTTAAATTGAAGTTAAAACAATTTAAGTCACAAAGCAATACAACGTCTGCATGGGACAACCACAATGCGTACATGATACATGACTGTTTAACAATGCAGTAATGTGATTTGAAAAATGCAGCACTGGTTTATAACAGAAAATGTATAAATAATTCGTTTCTCAGAGCAAATAAATAGGTACGCAGATATTTAGCTAGTACACCTAACCATAGAAGTAAAGAAAAAAGAAAACGTTTATTAAAGTTTTTAAGCACTAGAAGACCTTATAATTCAGACTCTGCAAAATACTTTTTGAGCCCTTCCTCAAAGTCTTCTGCAGTGGTAGATTGGAGCAGTGATTGAGGCAGTGAATCTGCATTTGTATCCATAAGTCGTCCTGCCATGCTGCCTGCTGCTGTACAAGCACTGGTGGCTGAGAGGATGTTGTCTTTCAAATCCTGCCCCAGCAGAAGAAACTTGACCACCGTGGGGATTGCTACAGTGAAATAAATTAAAGCTTTTGAGAATTATCTTTATCTTTCAAAGCTACTTTCGGGACTAAGCATGGGAAAACAACCAAGAACAAAATTGAACTACAACTAGCACACAGATTTGCATGACAACATAAATTTTTCATAATTTTTGCTTTGTAAAATTTTCGTTCGATCTTGGAAGCGGCCCAAGCACACCATGGTCTTTAATGCCCATTTTCCTTATTTTCTCAGCAGTGTGCATAACAAAATTACACAAAAAAACTATGGTGATGTATTATGTATATGGTTGTGGGCCCGTTGCACTTTTTTTTTACTGAGAAAATTCCGAGAACTGTTACACATTTGGAATATTTATTCGCTTGGTAACAGTTTTGTATTAGAAACAAATTGTAGCTGCTGTTATAAAGTACTTGTTTATGCCATTCTTGCATTCCTTCTTATCCACTTGTATATTTGCTCAGCACAAACACACTATCCAACTCTTGCATATTTCTACTTTCATTTATGTGCAAGCTCAATCCTCCCTGAAGCTCGCCTGCATTACAGACCACTCTTACTTAGGTTAGTTTGTGATAATGCAAGTAGCAGCGCTGTAATTGAGAATCAAAACTTCACTGATGCACCTCTCTCGTGTGTCTCATGGGAGCAGCCAGTGGAGGCGGCAGAAGGAGAAATATAGCGGAAGTGATGCCAGTACAGGGATCCCAGGTGGCAACACAATCATCACTTGCAGCTTTTGGGCATCGCTCGCATTGTATTCGCGCATCCTATTGCCAATACCTAGTGTCTCCATTCAGCATTCTCACCTTACATTTCAAAGAACTCCCTTGGCATGAATAATTATGTTTAAAAATAAGCATTTATTTATTTAATTTATTTCAGAATACTGTTGGCCCTCAGGCCATTCATTACAGGGGTGGGCTACAGTAATATAATATCTCAATAGTACATATTTCTCGTGCAGTAGCATATTCTGTACAGTTCTGTAGTGCAAGAATTGAGTAATTAGACCATTGCACTTTGGGGTGGGAATTTTAAAGCCTTTCTATTTACACAGGAATACAACAGTCCTTGTTAGACAGCAATATATTAATTTGTGTCACAGCCAGTTAAATTGAAGTTAAAACAATTTAAGTCACAAAGCAATACAACGTCTGCATGGGACAACCACAATGCGTACATGATACATGACTGTTTAACAATGCAGTAATGTGATTTGAAAAATGCAGCACTGGTTTATAACAGAAAATGTATAAATAATTCGTTTCTCAGAGCAAATAAATAGGTACGCAGATATTTAGCTAGTACACCTAACCATAGAAGTAAAGAAAAAAGAAAACGTTTATTAAAGTTTTTAAGCACTAGAAGACCTTATAATTCAGACTCTGCAAAATACTTTTTGAGCCCTTCCTCAAAGTCTTCTGCAGTGGTAGATTGGAGCAGTGATTGAGGCAGTGAATCTGCATTTGTATCCATAAGTCGTCCTGCCATGCTGCCTGCTGCTGTACAAGCACTGGTGGCTGAGAGGATGTTGTCTTTCAAATCCTGCCCCAGCAGAAGAAACTTGACCACCGTGGGGATTGCTACAGTGAAATAAATTAAAGCTTTTGAGAATTATCTTTGTCTTTCAAAGCTACTTTCGGGACTAAGCATGGGAAAACAACCAAGAACAAAATTGAACTACAACTAGCACACAGATTCGCATGACAACATAAATTTTTCATAATTTTTGCTTTGTAAAATTTTCGTTCGATCTTGGAAGCGGCCCAAGCACACCATGGTCTTTAATGCCCATTTTCCTTATTTTCTCAGCAGTGTGCATAACAAAATTACACAAAAAAACTATGGTGATGTATTATGTATATGGTTGTGGGCCTGTTGCACTTTTTTTTACTGAGAAAATTCCGAGAACGGTTACACATTTGGAATTTTTATTCGCTTCGTAACAGTTTTGTATTAGAAACAAATTGTAGCTGCTGTTATAAAGTACTTGTTTATGCCATTCTTGCATTCCTTCTTATCCACTTGTATATTTGCTCAGCACAAACACACTATCCAACTCTTGCATATTCTTACTTTCATTTATGTGCAAGCTCAATCCTCCCTGAAGAAATTCCTGCCTATGCCACTCTTTATAGTTTGTGAACTTGCCAGAGCATTTCAAAGATCATCACAGTGCACGGTTGGAAGCTGCTGTTCCTGTGGCACTGACGTCATGGTGGTGCTCCGCCATTCACTGATGCGAGTTGGATTAGCCACGTGTTGTGGATGAGCGACTCGTAGTTCTCAAATAGAGCACTTTTGGTTGAGCAGTTGCAAATTTCATGCTGATTTTCGTGTGTTCAACATGTTTGAAAATACAGAAAAATGCATATACTAGCTCAATTTTTTGATAACCTGTTCATTTGCCCATTGGAGGCCCCCTCATCAGGTCTGGCTATTTTGAGCTGACCATCGCAGTGCATGAATTGCACGCCCATGATCTTGCCTACCAAAACGCGCACTGAGAGCTCAGATTTTTAACTGGATGTTGCTGACACTTCCCGTCGCATGTACCATGCTCATGAATGGAGAGTATGATGTTAGGCATTGTATGGTCAGTTTGTGGTGTCACTCATAGTGGTAGTGACCCTTGTTGAACGTATGGCAATCTGACCATTGCAGTGCATAAATTGCATGCCCATGATCTTGCCTACCAAAACGCGCACTGAGAGCTAAAATTTTTAACTGGATGTTCCTGACACTTCCCGTCACATGTACCATGCTCGTGAATGGAGAGTATGATGTTAGGCATTCTATGGGCAGTTTGTGGTGTCACTCATAGTGGCAGTGGTTCTTGTTGAACGTATGGCAATGTTCCCAAACCTGATTGAAAGTGTCATTTCTGGCCACTGCCTCCTTGAAGGGGATGAGCTGCTGCGAACACCATAGCACATGCTTTGCATTGCAGCACTTCGAAATGGCAAGGGTTGGTTCTTGTTGAACGTATGGCAATGTTCCCAAACCTGATGGAAAGTGTCATTTCTGGCCACTTCCTCCTTGAAGGGGATGAGCTGCTGCGAACACCATAGCACATGCTTTGCATTGCAGCACTTCGAAATGGCAAGGGTTGTCATATTAGCTGTGACCCTTGCCTCCTGAAAAGCATAGCTTCATGCTGCTTGAATGCTTCAAAAATTTAGTCTCTGCTTGCAATAGATCAGTTTGAAAAATTCCTGGGGTCAATGCTTTCTATTTGGCATTTAAAAACCTCCAGTGTGAAAGCACAATTTGTCATGTGGCCTAGTGAAGGGTCCTTTTTTACAGCGTTGAGGTCATACTGCTCTAGCAGAGAAAGTAATGCCACATGCCAACATGTATGGTCCATCTGCACTTGGGCTGGAAGAAGAGGACAAGATTTCTAGTTTGGCTTGAGGAAAGATGTTGACCTTGGGCTGTTGCTTTCATTTTGCCTGCAAGGTTACGATAAAGTACTACTGCTCTGAAGCACAAAAGTTATATTTTAAGATCATGGGCCAATAGCAAATGTCACATTTAGATTTATGAGTGTTCTCACCTTATTAAAGCACTGATTCTATCATGTGTAAACTCTTTTACCTATTCACTATTGTCCTTCTCATGATGTTGGATGGCACAGGGGGGACAGTATTAAAACAACAACATGATACACAAAACTCAGGCCATGTGTCACCCGCGGGGGTGTCTGCCTGTGCAGCTGATCAGTATGCAGTCACAGACACACAAGGTAATGAAGTGGGGGGGGAGATAGTCATGCATGGCTTAGTCATGTCCATGGAGAAAAGGAGAGCCTGGGGGGTTGAGTCTCGAGCAGTACCAATTGTTCAAAACTTTTAGGCTCCCTGAGGGATGCAGTACACATTTGGCTTTGGCTTTTATCTATTGGCAATTGCCTTTTCCTACCTCCCTCTTCGATCTTTTCCTTGCATATATATCCTTTCTTTACTGTCCTGTCTTCTCTATTTTTTGTTTTTTACTTCGTTTCCAAAGGCAGTTCTGGTTACCCTTGTCTGTGTGTGCTCTCTTGGACATTTTGTACCCGGTTATAGTGGCAATGCATGGTTAGTGCCTGCACTTTCATGCTTTACATGCTGCGGTGTTCCCTAGCTGGAGTGTGTGGTGATGGCTGCTGTTGTTGCCGAAACACAGCGAACTACTATGGAACACTTGCAATGCCACATCACCTTACCGGCACCCTCATATGAGAGGACGAACTAGTGAACTGCTTATGTATTTCAACTCACTCTCACGGGGCTAGCGAATTAACGTGCCCTCGTGTAGGTTCGTGTATTGGAAGACTCGATGGCTTGACCGTCATCGAGAAAGGATAGACGAGACCGTTTTTGCAGGGAAGAAAAACAAACAACACTCGCTGTATTTACAGAAATGGATTAAAGAGAGAAAATGATAAAAACTAAGTGAAGCATGCAAAGTAGAGGAAACATTAACACAACTATGAATGGGAGGGAGAATAGCTAGCGGTGCATAAGAACAAGTACAACAGAAAAGACTGTCACCGTTCAGGTGGACACACGAGACTATACGGCGATGTAGATGCTGGAGGCGCACTCGGAGCGGACTTGGGTTAAGGTGTCGCTCGGAGGGAAAGTAGCGTCGGACGAGTCAAGGTCAGCGACCTTTCGGCTTTCTTCATCCGCCGCTCGGACAACGAACCGGAGACGCAGTTGTGCCTGGCCAACACCAGACGATGGAAAGCCGGTGGAGTGCCTGGCCAACGCCAGACGATGATGGACGATGGAAAGCCGGTGGAGTGCCTGGCCAACGCCAGGCGATGGGAAGCCGGTGGAAAGCCTGGCCAACGCCAGATGCTGGAAAACCTGGCCAACGCCAGATGCTGTACCGCTCGGGTACACGCCCAGGTGGGAGCCTGCAGCGGCCTTGCCACAGGAACTCGGCCACCACTCCCGCGCCCTGGAAGGCTTCCTTCTTCCACCACGTCTCAGCCACGTCTGCCCTGGTTCTTCTCCCCGCCTGTTCCTACCCAGCGTGGAAGCCCTTCATTCGTCGAGTTCGGCTGACGTACACTCATGCGCTTCGTCTACACATCGTCTTCCTCGATTATTGAGAGCTCGCGGCCACACATTCAGTTCTTCTTTTCTTGTGTCGGCGCCTCTGGTCGCACTGGCGCACTTCTCAAAACGCGCACTTCAAAATACGTGCACTTCACTCATCACACTCACCTAGCTAAATCTGCTTCAAGTTGAATTATGTGCGATTTTATGCGAGCACACTGAAAAACTAGTCTGATACGATTCCTCTATTCAGTGCAGATAAATTTGTGACTGACCCTTTAGGGTTGCATTATAAGGGGACAAAAATGGCTAATGGACATCTTCTCGAGATCCCTGAGATACATCAATGGAAGAATATTGACAATGTTGTGATATTGGCAACATGCCTATTTCTTTCTCGCTATGACAATCGGCCAGTAGGTGGAATCATATGAGAATGTGGAATCATATGAGAAGCAGACCTTCAGTTGTCCGAAGTCGAATTTTTAGACGAGTGTAAAGGTCAGATTGTTACTCTCAGAGATAAGTGAATTCTTACTGCACATTTGGTACTAACATTTGAACCTAGTGTGCTACCCCAGGATATATACAGAATCTGTTGCAACATGTGAACACTTGTGACGTATTATGTAAATATACACTGCTGGTGCAGTTCATCCGTGAAATTCAAATGATTAATTATTGCTTTTCCTTTTCACCAATGATGACAAACCTAATTCTGCAGCTAAAAGGTTATGCAAGTTGGAATGGCATTTTCAAATGTTTTTGAGTATGGCTAGAATAAGAAGAAACATTCAAGGGAGCCTGAGAGCCCCTTTGTCATTTCTTTCTCCATTGTGCTTTAACAAGTTCCGAAATATAATCTTTTGTGCTAAACACTAAATCCATGTGGACGATACAAAAGTGTTGACATTGATAAATTTAGCCCAGTATCGTTCAAGTGCCACGTTTACAGATATGGTGTGGCTGAAGAAAATATGTCATTAGCCTACGCGACTTTGCAATTAAATATTTTATTTTCGAATTACTCTCATTTTGTACATGTTAGTGCGGCACCTATGTAATTCAAAATAGCACTGTGGGCTATAGTAGAGCATAACTCGAAGCATGCCGCATTTGTGGTTGCAAGAAAAAAAGGGCAGGGGTGTCGGCAGGGTGTACGTGTCACATCACGTATCGAACAGGAAGGAGTTTAGTGGTTTGCTGAATATGTAGAATAGGTGCTAAATTAGAAGGGTTGTCTAAAGTCGCAGAGGGTCATGCGATGAAATTAGCAAATTTATATTGGGGCAGAAAGGGACTTTCTACCGCTCGGAAGATTTGTTTAGATTGTGGTAAAAATTGGAAGATTGTGCGTCACATTTGCAAGAATGAGCACGCTTTTACCCCACAAAAAAGATATTATGGTTTTAATTTTGCCCTGGAAGTGCTGTAAAAATGCCGCTAACATCATCCAACAACGTGTTTGTCAGTTTCCAAGTGTAACAAAACAAACACATGCAGGTGTACATATTTTTCTGAAAGACACGTATTTGTGACTTGCGTCACCCTATAAGGCACCTTTTTATAGCATGAAAGAGCAGTTTGTTCTTCTTTTCAATGCGTTTGGGGTGACACAGGTGGGACTGCATTTGAATTCATCTGCCTGTACTGGTGCGTAGTCCTGCATGCAGCGCTGCCTTGTTTTCAGGATGTCTGAGGCGCCCCCCAGCATGCTGACTTTCCCTTGCCTCTCCTCCTCGTCACTTATGGAATATCGTCCTTGGAATGGGTTCTTTGGAAGAGGCAGCTTGCACCCGTTTTTGGCTTATTTACATGTAGAAAAGGAGGAACTTCGTAGATGAAAAAATTCTGTTTTAATAATTTCTACTGACTTTCTGGAGAAACCAACCACTGCATTCTGTGACACTTTGAAATGTGCGCTTTCCATTGAGTCAAAAAACGGGAGAGCGATGAACGATGGCAGGTAGTCCCTTGAATAGGATATCAGAAGGAACGATAAATTGCTGCGAGAACCTTTCTTCCTACAATGGACCTATGTGGGGCAGTGCCATTTCTATGGCAGCAGCAATTAACGGTAAGTCAGAAATTTTTGACTGATGGTGTCTTCTCTCGTGCAGCCACATATCCCACGTTACGAGCATCGAGAAGCAAGATGTGATCGCAACAATGCACCATCTAGGTCTATTCTTCTATCGAGAAAGCGAGTACTGGATCCATATTCCTGATGATGTGATGACTGCACACCGGAAAGCCATGGCAGTAGAGCGTCTACATGTTGACCCAAAATGCATTCAGTGGAAGCCCGGAGAGGTGTCAAAACCCTGTGTGTAGTCAACCCCACTTCAGCTGCATCCACAGGTGAGCACGCGTTCTGTGCAGACGTTAAGATCGAAATTGTAGTACCCATTTAAACTCTTTAGAGGGTTATGGTGTGATATGTAATCTGGCAAAAACTTCTTTAAAAAAAGCTTGCATGTGTTTGATTGTGGTGCACTGTGCGCCATTATCCTTTTTAATGTGGTAGCATTAAAGTGCCCGTTTCGCAGAAATTTCAGCGTCTGTGTCGTTGGTTTGGGAGTGGAAAATCGCCATTGTCAACGGGCAAAAATTCAAGGCAAATGCAAACAAAAAAACCTTTGCACTGAGTAGTAATCGAACGTGCAGCCCCTCGCTCCAGTGCGCAATGCGCTCCACCACACCACAAACATTGTGATAGCTGCTAACAGGAAGCCGTTTATATACACTATTTCCCATTAGGGTGACGCACATCTCGGAAGTGCGTCTTGGAGGTGCTTCAGCATAGCAGAGGCTTGACTGTCACCTGTGAGATGGCGTAAAGGGCCCACGGCTCTTAGTTGGGAGCATATATAGGGACACCAATGGCACTGTGTTTTGCTGCCCCGCATGCATGGAGCACATAGGAGGGTGCTCAGGCTTTGGCTTAAAGGCCAACTCCGGCGATTTTTTCATGTCAACGGGTGCTGATGAAATTCACTGGGTACGTTACTCTGCGTACTTACATCATGCCCTGAGAAAATGAGGCTCGAGAGTTGCACATATTCCTTACAAATGAATTTAATTAATTGACTCGAACGCCCTACCTTACCACCCCTTCAGTTACAGGCCACATTGGGTATGACGCTACAAGTGTCCAACGCGGAGAATGCCGGGATAGTGCAGACGACGCCAGCCCGGCAGCGACGAGAACGCGGACAAGAGCACGATTGTGCGCTAGAGCCAGGCGTTATGGCCGGTTCCCACTAGCGGCAAAAACGCGCGCGGCGAGCGCTTCCGCGGCACGCACGCGTCAAGTCCCCACTCGCGTTTTGCGGCAAGCGGCGACGAGGCAGCCAAGAACGACCTTGTGTTGTTCCATTCGAAAGGTCTCGCGAAACGTGAGCTCTAATCAGACGATTTCGTCTTTCGTCGACCATGCATGTCTTTCTAGCGCTACTGCTGGTCACGCTATCGAAAAACTGCTACTGCGAGGATACTTCTTGCCCGGCGTCTCGGTACGGGTAGGCTTAAAGAAAACTGTATATAGGTCTGGGCATGGCCTCTGAGATTTTACGACGGCCATGTAACTTTCAAATCTCAGAGGCTGTGTGTTATGGTTCGACGCTTGACGGATAGATGGCGCCACGCGTCCGCACCACCGTGTAAAAAAAAAAGGAGAGGCGGAGAAGTCGGATTGGATAGCAGGAATGGAGAAGAAGCCGGCATTGAACTACAGAAAAGAGAAAGACGAAATCAAGAGAGAAAAATTTTACGATAATTCAAAGGGAAGCGCTTTACTGTTTGAAGCAAGGTCCGGTTGCCTGAGAACCCGAAGTTACAGAGCGAAATTCAATAAAGAAGGGGACACATGTACATGCTGTGGAAAACCAGTCAGTCAGTCAACGAACTTTATTCACAAATTGTCCTGAGGAGCCGATGCCCTTCAAGAGAAGCTAGGGAAAGGACAGACCATATTTTGATTGAATGTACAGATGTCCACCCAGGTGTAGCTGTGGACACTACCCTACAGGAGGCCATGGGTTTCAGGAGTAACACGGGAAAGCTGAACATGTCGGCGATAGAGATAAGTAAAAGGTGCTTAGAGTATTGGTGGCGCAAAAGTATGGAGCAAATAGAATCCTAATATCCATCCATCCAACCGTCGGCACGTCTCCGCGTCTCGCTTCTGATTGGTGCTTGTTTCGCGGCGGCCGCGAAAGAATGGGTCTCGACCCATTCGAGCATCTGCCGCGCGTTGCTGCCGCTTTTCACGAATCTCGTCGCGCACGTTTTTTCCGCTAGTTGCTGCCGTGTGGATCGTATAGTGCTGTCGGGTGGCAAGTGGTGTTGCGTTGTTGGCTGCAGAAACAACTCACAACGCGCAGCAACTAAGGAAAGTTAGTTATCACAACTTTCCTCGCGACGATGCACTTCGCGAGCGGTGGATCAGTGCTATCCGGCGGACGCGCTGAGCGTCTGCTCTCCAGCGCTTTCGAGCTTCGCGCTGTCGCGACCGGCATGCCTTGCGCACCCTCCCACTAGACACTTGTGACGTCACTCGTAGGGACATGGCTTGGCTGCTCGGAAGAGTTTTCGGTTTCGTTTTCACGTTTTCTCGCTTATTTAAAATTATTTTCTAATTCTAGGGGCAATTATGCTGTCATACGGGCGACAGGGGGGTCTCTAGAAGCTAAAAATGCCACTACTTTGACACGGTCAGAAAATCGCCGGAGTTGGCCTTTAAGGGTGTGGTCGCCTGTGCTCGTCCCTGTGCTGTCGAGCATGTAGGTGTTCATTCACGCTATGTTGACATGTTTGTGATGGATTCTGTGTGTGTAGAAGCACCAGGCAAACCAGGCCTTTTTCGTTGGCTAATTTTGATGGCACATCACTGCTTTGTACTCTGCCCATTGCATTGCAGCAATCCACAATCTAAACTCCATGAGTAAAGACATACAATAACAGTTCTGGCGTCATGACAATTACATGGCTAGGCAACTCAAGAGCTTGGCAAGCGAAAGAGCATGATGATTATGGGGCCGTGCATCGCTGTTGTGTTGAACTCTTAAGGTGAAGCTTCAGGGTCCCAAAACTTCATTTTGTAGCATCACAATGGAGGAGATTTCCTCTCACCAGTGTGTTTTCCTTACACTCACCATGGTAATCTACAAACTTCCATAATCTGGTGAAGTAAAACGGATGAAAACTATTTCAAGATTTCAGAAGCCCCCCGTCGAGTACACTAAAGTTGAAACTGAAACAATGCTGCTATCACATATAATTCCTTTCAAGCATGATAAAGTCTTTCTGATGGCCTATACAATGCTCAGGGAATGAAACGTGATACCTGGAGCATATGGCTGCCGGTGGTTTCTGCGTCATCACTTTGCACTGACGACACCACCCTGATTCGTTGTGGCAGTCCACGAAAGCAAAATCCTTTTTGAAGCATTGTGATTAAGTTTTTGGTCCACCCGTGATCACTTGGCGGCCTCCAGTAAAATAAAATGATGAGGCCACCACGTGATCCGTGTATCCCTTTTCAATTGCTGAGCAGTGTACATGCAGAGCTTTTCCACTGGTTTCCATGTAGACACAACATTTACTACTCATTATATCAACTTAAAATCTCTTCTGCTCAGTTAAGGTGGCAGGTAAGCTCAAAACGTGCCAGATGTTATTTATGAAGTACTGAATGAAAAAAAATGTTTATGGGAACCATAATTCATGATGGTGTAGCAGGAAATGCGAAAAAAAAGAAAGAATGCTCAAGTGAGTGTCACATTTCTTCTTTTCTGGTGATGAATTCTCGCTTCACCAATTAATGAAAACGCCTATGGAATGCAGATAAGAGAAGGCGCAGCATGAAGTTCGATACCCTCACAATGTGTGCACTGAGGTAACGTATGCATGCACTTCTTTTGGCGCTTTGAGATATTGACGATTAGGAAGACAACACGTGTCCTAGCGTTTGATACCCCGTCACCAAATCAGCATATTGTGCTTCGCCTGCTTTCCGATATCAGCTGATAGAAGTCACAACTGTCTCCTTATTGGACAGGACGATACAGCCAAATGGCGGAATCGCTAATAAGAGCATTGATCGCCACTTCTTTAACGTGGAGCGCTACATGGCACAAAGTCAAAAGGTCTTCCTGGGTAAAACAGGTGACACACTCAATCCCTTGGCCGTGACACACTCAATCCCATGGCCTCCAGCCAACACCTTATTGCTTATTAATCTACCACGGCCCACGATTCTCTAAAAAATATAATTGAAATGGAGAAAAAGAACAAAGCCCTGTGCACATGCTCCTCAACTTCGATGCTTACATGGAAGCATGTGTAATACTGCAAAAGCTGTAAAGAGAAAGCATTTCATGCTTAACATGATTATTAACCATCAGTAATTTTGCGAAGCCTGGAGTGCTCATCTGGGCAGCCAGTGTCAGGCATATGAAGCAGCACTGGTAAGCACGAAATCTACAACTACTGTGAGCAGCCTGCGCATCAAAGTACGTTCATGTGGGTGCACTGTTTAATTCTGGTTCAGGCAATCTCTGCACAAAAAAGAGCGTAAACATTATTTGCTTAGTGAAGCCCCAAATACTGATTCGGGCAGCCGTAGTCGAGCCTTATGTGCTCTGTGCCAATATAGCTGCAGCGGAGGTAAAATGTAAAGCTTTAAATGCTTGCAAAGGTCAATAAATTCAGCCAAGCAATAGTTATAAATCCCGTTATAAACTGTGTTTCAATTCAATTCAGTGTTTTATTTCGTTTTTGAATAAACAATGTAAGCCTCGCAAAAAGCTCCTGCAATGCCAGTCCAGACAGGTGCTCGCGGCTGTCGATGAAGAAAGCTGGTAGAATGGGCTGGTTTCTGTGCAATGTCAGCAGGACTGGCTCAGTGATGTCACGAACTGAAAGTGGGTGCACAACATGTGCAATTTCTATATTTTGGCTTCGTGTGTCTCCGGGACCATGGCCTGAAGATATCAGCAGCAGGGTTGCAATCATATGCACAATAAATACTGAAGGGTTATCCATGTTTCGTTGCAGCCAGCTGCTGTGCCCTATTGCCCTCAAAAACGTGCTGTTCCTTCTTATATCCTGAGGCGCATGATGCACCACCATTGTAGGATTCCGCCACGGACAGGCGCTTGCAGCAGTGGATGAAGAACGGGCTGTTTCTGTGTGATGTCAGCAGGACTGGCTCAGTGATGTCACGGACTGAAAGTGGGCGCACAACGTGGGCAATTTCCATATTTTGGCTTCTTGCGTATCCGCGACTGTGGCCTGAAGCTATCAGCAGCAGGGTTGCAATAATCTACGCAGTGAACACGATAGGGTTATCCACATGTTGTTGCAGCCAGCTGCTGTGCCCTAAAGCCTGAGAATACGTGCCGTTCCTTCTTATATCCTGAGGCACATGATGCACCACCATTGTAGGATTCCAGTCTGGACAGGCGCTCACAGCGGTCGATGAAGAAAGCTGGTAGACTGGGCCATATCTGTGTGACTTCAGCAGGACTGGCTCGATGATGTGACAAACTGAAAGTGTGCACACATTGTGTGCATTTTCCACATTTGGCTTTGTGCGTCTCCGGGACCATGGCCTGAAGCTATCAGCAGCAGGGTTGCAATCATCTGCGCAGAGAACACGAAAGGGTTATCCATGTGTCATTGTAGGCAGCTGCTGTGCCCTATATTCAGCAACTGCAACAGACTTACTCAAGAAACTGTAAGTTCCTAAAAGGCAACGAATGCAGCCGAGCCATAAAGAAAGCCAGCCAACAGCCAAGTTTACTCCAAGTCAAAGACGCCGCTAATATAAATAAGCAGCTTTAAACAAATAATACTGACACGTGCGGTTGTTTTCGTTTGTTTAAAAGAGAACGCCGTTATCCCCTTCCCATGAACCACGCGCTTGCTGTGAGCACATTTATCACTTTCTGTTGCGCGCAACACAGGCCGCGTTCTTGCATGTCACTTTGGGAATCGTATCGATCATTCTCGAAACTTGGCATGCCTGACGCGTACATTTCAGTGACTTCTGGAATTCCAGAGATAATGTGAGAACACATTATGACGCGTGTATAAAAGCCAACGCATTACGCCGCTTGTCAGTCTCCGTCAACCGACGACTGTTCACGCCGCTGTTGCTGTGAATTGTGATTGGCCTTGTTCGCCTGACATCACCTTGAGTCCTGCGTGCTTCATCTCGAGTGCTGCGTGTGTCACGATCACGTGACAATACAAATGCCAGCTCACTGAGGTTCCTCTGTAGCCTGTTTCAAGGTTGTTGTGATGCCTTAACAATCATTTACAACCTGCTTATGTGAAAAACATGAATGCAAGCACTGTAAGAAGCGATTATGAATCTTAGACTTGTTAAAACTGACATTTTCGAGCAACTGTAAGGCATTACGAGCTCCTAAAGACCAATGAATGCAGCTGAGCAATAAGGAAAGTCAGCCAACAATTGAGTTTACTCCACATCAGACACAGCTAATACCATCAAGCCACTTCAAAGAAACGAGCAAAGTCAGCACGCTGATGGGCTTCTGTGGCATGTTTGAAGGTTATTGTGATGGCTCGGCCGTCGTGTACAATGCACTGCAAGAAGTTGTTAACTTCTGACTTGATGAAGCAGACATATTCAAGCAACTGTAAGGCATCACAAGCCCCAAAAGACCAATCACTGCAGCTGAGCAATAAGGAAAGCCTGCCTGCAGCTGAGTTCACTTTGTATCTAAGACCCTGCTAATGTCATTAAGCCACTTTAAACAAACAACAGCAAATCCAGCATGCTTATGTGCCTCTGTAGTCTGTTTCGATGTTGTACCGATGCCCCAACTCATTCTCTACAACCTGTTCATATGAGTAACATCAATGCAAGTACTGTAAGAATGAATTATGAATTTCTCAGTTGCTGAAGCAGACATTTTGAGCAACTCTAAGGCATTACAAGCCCCTGAAGGCCATTGGATGCAGCTGAGCAATAGCAAAAGACTGCCATCAGCTGATTTTTCTCCATGTCAAAATCCATAAGTCAGGTTAAACAAACAGCAAGGCCAGCATGCAGTGATGCACGTATGCATGAAGAGCAGTAAGAATCCTAGGACCGCCCAACGCATGTGATGCTTTTAATACAGCGGATCTGGAAACCTTTCTGTCGTTGATGATAGTACTTTATTTTACGCATGTTAGTTGATCACACTGTGACCACAACACAAGAGCAAACAATAGCAGAAGAAAACACAGCGAGTAGTCTGACTGAAAAGACGAGAGTGGAGGGCTTTAGTGAAACTGGAGTCAAATCCTGCTGACCCAGTAATTAGTGTTTTGAATAAATGATTTGGCTTAATGAAATTATGAATGAAGAAAGCATAGCTAGATGAAAACTTCGAGCCGCTATCACCACCTACCGACATGCGTGAGCATGGACATGACATTGTCCACGTCTCGCATCTCAAGCCCATTACGACCCTCTGCTTCCAGACTTAGGTGGCCAGGATGGCTCCTCTTGCGAGGGGGGGTGATTGTGAAGAAGAGGCGCCTCTCTGGCCAGCTGCATTGTCAAAGTAGAGTACACTCTAGTCAAAGCTCGGCTCGCTCTGTGCGTGCTTCTGGCCGTTGGCGTTTTTTCTCAGACGGTGTTTCAGGCTTCCTTGCTGCTTGGGGTGGTCTGTATCATTGAGCGGCTAATAAACCTCTTCTCACACCACACAAAATTTTAAGTTTCTATGACAGTCCATAGCACATAAGTCCGCATGAGAGTCCAAACACGTCAGTCCACACAGGGCACGTCATGTCACTTTCACAATGAATTGCGCACACACGTCACAAAAGTAAAACTTCATGATACGTGTATAAGCTTCACATCTCGTGCATATGCATCATGCAATAAGCGAAATACTCATTTCGCTTCACAGAGCGCTCAACACCATGAATGTTCTCAAAGTTTACAAACTGTCTCAGGCTAACATATACAACAATACACAAAAACGTTTCACTCAACACCAACACTTCTAATCAATCACAACACATACAGGTTCGACAGAACTAATGGGCACTTAGCTTACCGATCTCGAGATTGCTTCTTTCGCTTTTACCCCTGTTCCTTTTCCTCATCTTGCGAGCTAATCTCGGCATTAGCTGCTGGTAAATAAACCTCGTCCACTTGGTCGCAACGCTGTGCCAGCGCCGATGAGGTTTATAGTCTCAGCTCATGGCCGTCGATCTTCAGAGCTTCCTTCTTCAGTGTCTTGTTCCCATTCTCTGAAATTTCATTAAAGGTCGGGCTGTTACCATGCATTTCATCCGACTGCACTTCAATCCTCGATGTCACAGAAGTGGAAGCATCTCACAATTTGCGAGTCTCCTTCACATCGAATGAAGTTAGTGCCAAATTCTTCTCGGAGTCTGGCATGACAGGACGCTCAACTGGTTTCCTTCGGAATTGAGTTTGAGCTCGAGTCGCAACTTCCCTGGTTTTTGTTTCCGCTGCTCCTGGCAGTTCCCGGTGAGGTTCACTCTTTGGCTCTTCATATAGAGGGTTCGGATTGTTAGGGCCTTGTGCACCCTCGATGTTTCCCACAATCCAATCATAAAGTGGGTTCTCCATACACAAAGCCGTGACTCTCTTGGTGTAGTATGGGGTTTTCACATTGATTCTAGTTTCTGGGAGCCTCCTTGCCATACTGTCAATCAGGCAAACAGAACCTTTTGCACCTATGAGCTCGTGGTTGCATACGAAACTTTTTTGCACAAATACTGTGCTGCTGCTGGTGTCCCGTAGCACACTTACACGCTTTCTCCCTGCCACTTTCCCAGTAAGTACCGGCATATCCTTAACCAGAGATCCAGGCCGTGTAGTCGTTATGGCACCAATGATCAGAACTTTCTTCCCATTCTTCATTTCCAAAAAAACCCTTCAACAGCTTCTGCATACTCTTTTTTTAGTGGGGCATATGCACATGATACCTGGTGAACTTCTTTGGCGTCATTCCGACATGCATCGGCTTTGACTGGTCTTCCTGCATTAAAAAAACACTTGACATTGCTAAGGCAAGAAAAATTTGTTCAACAATTGCTAGCCCGACGTCCCAGCCAGTTACACAGGAAACACCTCCAGAACAGGCTTTAGAGAGTTTCTTCTTTCTTCAGGAGCCGATTGCCTCACATCTTCCAGTCCCTCTTTTCTGATCTTGGCGAGATTGGTGCCTCCTTGTGCTTCCAAAAATTGATCTGCTAATTCTACTATAACACTGAGAGACTTGGCTTTCCTCTCCTTCAAATAGAGAGACAGGATCTAGTGGCCACTGACAAGAAATTATTCCTTAATAAGAAGCCCTCTAAGTGCGCCATACTCCTGTTCAATCCCTGAAAGTTCAATCCACCGTTCCAAATAGTAGCTGAGTCATGCAGCATAGTGTGTAGCAATCTCTCCATGGTTAGGCTTTCCCATCCTAAACTTGTCTTGGAAGCCTTCTGAAGTAATCTGAATCTTTTCAGCAAAGCCACTTTAACCTTTGCATAATTGGAGGCATCCGCAGGCATCAACTTGCCATACACACTGAGTGCTTCGTTGCTCAAACAAATGCCCAACGCGGTTGCCCATTGCTCCTGTGGCCAATTCTGGCTTTTAGCAACAGCTTTGAATCTGTGCAAGTAGGCGTCTAAATCATCCTTTCCCTCATCGAACGCCGCAAGCAGCTTGCTCGGATTCAGATGGAACGAGCACTCTTCCCTTTCCGTGCTCTAGACTCGAACTGGCACGTTAAACGCCGCTGAAATCTGAGACATTCGAGCTTCAGCTCCTGCTTCCTTTGCCTTTCCCTCTCAGCCACCTTAGCTTCTCTCTGTCTTTCCCTCTCGGCCATTTCCACTGCGATCTGACCTCTTTCCGCCTCCCCTTCTCTCTCTTTTGCCTCCTTTTCTTTCATTTGTTTCTCCATCGCTTCCCTTTTTTGTTCCTTTCCTCTTTCGCCCTATCAGTCGCTAGTCTCTCTCTTTCTGCAGCTTTTTTTTCTGGCTAACCCACTTCTGTAACTCAGCTCCAGCCAAACCCATCTTTTCACCGAGGGCAACTAATTTCTCCAGATCCACGGTGCCTTTCCAAAAAATACCTAGCTGTGTGCACAACCAAATATCTGCCTACACTTCCACTCTCAAAATACTCATTGCACACGGGTTAGCGAGAACGTGGTGCAACATACGTAATCGCATATGCCAACACACAAACGACCTAAGGCTTCTTCTCCCTACTTTGAACACACTGTGTGCCAAATAAGTCCTGTCACATACGCCAAAACTATTGGCACCGATGCCGAGCTGTGAGGCACGGGACATAATCGCCGGAAAAGATTGCAAGAACCGACATATCAGTTCCTCGAAAATAATCCCATGAAAGCTTGGCTTAGGTCCCTTTGGCGCACTAGCAAAATGCCAGCAGTGGACAGTCAGAGCCTAGGGTGATCAAACAAAATAAATATGTTCTCATCAAACTGGCAGTTACACAAAAACGAGCACAAACACAGGTCTTCAGGATACAAACACGGATGGGTTACAATATTACACGAAACCAGCAACGTACAAGCTCATGCACTACAACAAAGAGTCCTATTCACCAGCCACACTAAGTGCCTTCTCAACATGAAGCTTGCAGGCCGGGTTTATCAATTGGCGCATGGAGCAGCATCATTTCTCATCATCTTTTTTTCTTGCATGCTCTCAGATGACTAGGACTGCTCCTGACAACCCGTAATCGAATTTTTATGTTGCCTTCAGCAGTAGTTCCCAAAGGTACTGTGTGGGCCACGTGATCTAAGCACGTGCAACACTGAGCGAACCTTCTTGATAAAACCGGAATGTTCACCTCTTGGACAGCACCTCTTTCTCCCTCACATGTTGCGATGATCGCCAATACGCACTATCTGCCTCCTCTCTGTTTTTCCGTCTGTCTCGCGCACTCACCCGCTTTGATAGGATGACTCACTGCTGCATTCCACAAATTTGTGCCACATTTTAGAACCTCGTTGTCTCGGCATCGGCCAGCTGCTGCATGGCTTCGGGAGTGCCCCTTCCACCCTTGCTGCTTTTCTCTATAGCTTTTTTGTTTATGGCATTCTTTCTAACTTGACGCTGGATTCTTCGACGAAGTGGGCACAATTTTGTGACAAACATCGCACTTGATCGTTGCTCCTAGACGCTCTGCAATCCTTAACGCTGCAGCCAATGGTTGTTCATGGGCTGAACTGGCAGCTATGATTGAATTATTGCATTCGAGGTCATTTCCACAAATTTTTTCTCTAGAGATGCACTGTTTCATCTATGCAAGCTTTTCGCCTTTCACAAGTGGCTGGTTTGGTCCACTTCGCTATATCCCATGAAAAACACATGAACAGTGCACAAAAATACCTGCACACATGGGGCGTGGATATCGGACTTTGTCAAACATTCCTCGTAATTTAACATTGGGAAAAACGAAACACCACGGAACAAGTGCACAGGACTTTTTAGGGGCGAAGCTCCTTAAGGTGTGGGTCGTGCGTCCCTAGTAGTAGGTAGCCACCGGCGCGCGTGCCTGCCGGGAGGCACGCACGCGCCGAGGGCGAGCGCGTGGCTCCCGGCACGGGCTCGCCCGCGAGAGACAACGTTGGCGCAGGCAGCGTCTCCTAGCGAGTTTCTTGACTGAGAAATACCGACTGCTCGCGTTGGAGAAGCGTTCACCGGCAACCCATATATATATATATATATATATATATATATATATATATATAATATTATAGGCACTGCATCTTGACTTGCAATGAAGTGCCGGTGGGAGATTTCACTTGTGCATTGTGCATAGTTGAACCGTGAGGATTCGTAGCATGCGCGAGATGTTATAAAACTAGATGGCGGTACTTGTAGTTGATGATGAAAGATGCGAGATGTTATAATAGTTTGATGACATTTACTCAAGTGTTTCACATTTAATTGTGGGGCGAATTCCACGGAAGAGTTTCACGGTTTACCGATGATTCCTTCCGGAGCTTCGCCCCACTCATCATCATTCACCCCGTGAATATGCTGTGATTTTTTTGCAGTGGTGTCTTGCCCTGCACCTAGCTCTTGTTTTTACAGTCAGTGCAGTGCCCCGGAGTTCGCTGCAAGGCTGTTCCGCCTCGCCATGACGAAAGTGACACTGATACGATACACGAACGAACCCGCGAAGAGCTTCCGTCACCATAACTCACTGTGGATCGAAACAATGCGCCATGGAACAAAGACCCAGTGTGTTTGATTGCTGTGGGATCACGCTGCAGGATCTTTTTCTGACGCTATACAGTGCCAGCAGTGTTATCTGCGAGCTCTCTTCGCCTGAAAGGGCCAAAACGAAACGCACTTAATTGCTGCTCGCGTATGTACAGGTCTTGTGAAAACTTCCATCATTATAACTTCACTGTGCAGCGGAACAATGCGCGATGGAATGAACACCACGGCTGTTTGTTTGATGTGGCCTCTCACAGCGGAATCCTGTTGTCAGAGGCAGCACAGCACAGCCGATGCTCGCTGAAATCACTTGTCCCCGCTGTGCGAAGCATCACAGCTCAAAGCGGCTCAAGTGCTGGCGGCCATGTTTTTCGTGCGTGGAGTGACCGACGGTGTTATGTTCGGCGGTAGATCGACGGGGAAGAGCAGGCGACGGCGGCCTAGCGCATGGCTTTTCTGCAGAAACTTCTTGGTATTCACTCCGTATGCAGTAAGAGCGACGGCTTTGTTCCCGTATGCCCGCAGTCGGTAATTCTGTGACGTACATTGCTGCACAGCAGAGGGGACATGACGGGTGACAGGTCTCTTCACTGCGGCATCGTAGAGCATTTTGGAGGAAATGGGGCATCCGAGAAAGGAACAAAAGGGGGGGGGAGTCGCTTGCAAGAACAGCGGGGGGCTCCCTGTCGAAGTAATCCTTTGACCTTTATACTCGGTCGAACTGTCGTCAAGGGGTTACCCCTTCGGAGGAGATGACCCCGCCGTGGAAATCTACGGAAGTGCTTTTGGGTACAATAGACCTGTCTAGCAGTTCTCTTGAAGCGGCGGCTTGGTTGCATGCTGCCGGGTAAATAGAGTGCCAATGTGGGCCTGCTGCAGAGTTCTGCTAACTGATCACGGGATTAGTGGCCGATGATATCTTTTGGAAAAGCTCAGTGCAGCAAGCGGGTCGAAGTGTGGGAACGCGAAGGCGTAACCATAGGCTCTCGTGGAGAGAGTGAACACGAGTTTTATTGGTGAAGTGCTGCATATGGGTTGGTCCCAGAAGGCAGTCGCAGAAGCGATCAGGTGTATTTAACCGAGAACAGGAAGAGGAGAGAGCTTAGCGCTAACTGGGGTCGCAGACACGGCAAGGTGGTCAGAGGTCGAGCTTGGCGCTGCCTCTGATGAGTTATGAAGTTTTAAAGCTTAGTGCTTATTCACGTTTGAGTGCAAACGTTAAGGGCTCGGAACGAACCGCTTGGTGTGGTTTCAGCCCAGTTGTGTTGTGATGTCTGTGACAGTACTCGCCGCCCCGGCCAAGTTTTGTAAATAGCGTAAATAAACCTGAGTGTTTTGCTGTGAGGACATCGTGCTCCAGATTCCATCCTTCAATGTGTCGATGCGGTTATCGGAACCATTAAGAGAGAAGGTCAACACCCAACTTTAACTGACGGCCTGGCTGTAGTCTGGCTCATGACGTCCATTTAGACTGCGCGAACATTCATGCAGGATCATGTTCTGCCTTTGGTGTGGGAAATGCTACAGCCTTTCAGGGACTCTGGAACTGGTGGGGCAGGGGGGTTACCTAACATCTTCCCTGAGGGCCTGGCCCCCCTGTCCCTTGCCCACCCATTTCCGATCGTTTATGCTGAAATCCAAATTTGACAAATTTCAAACACAACCATGTGGGTTGTATGGTCTATGTAGTTTTTCAGTACTCCAGAAATTTCCAACCATTTTTTAAAGTGTGTGCCATTGTAAAATAAGGGAGGATGCAAATATGTAACATATAATATGGCTAAAATAAATTAAGACACTAATAACTGATTGCATTAAACCTACTTAATAATATAATAATATGTAATGTAAATGAATAAGAGTCCACAAATATTGAGAACGAATAAATAATAAATGCGACCTACAAAGATGACAATACTTGCCCCCCCCCCACTCCGAAATAGTTCCGGAATCCCTGCAGTCTTCTAAAGTTGTACCCGGCTATAGTATCAAATGCCAAGATGAACACAAAAAAAGTTATACAAATTGGTGCACTAAAACTGGAGTTATTAGTCGTTGAATTTCAATAGACTAGAGAACAGCCTAAAAAACAGTCGCTTTTGTATTTTGCTCTCCCACTGACGTATGTGGCTGGGTCCAATAGCGTGTCCAACGCATCTTAAAAGAGACACTGGAAGTCTCACCTCATGGTGGCCAGTACATGTTCCCTTGCCACCACCTTTTGTGGCGGCATTGTTAGCATTGTTACAAATGGCTAAAACGACCCATGTGTGTCGGCTAGCAGATGTTCCCGTTGTGTGCTGTATAGCGCACATCATGAGCCTAGACGATCTGGCAGACCTCGAGCTTGAGCTCTTGTGATGCTGAGCGTTGTGAGAAATACGGAGGAGAAATAATGCAGCCATGTGGCTCGAAACATATACCACGTTAGAGAGAACCAGACATTACCACGTGGTCACTTGAACGAACAGTGGATTCGCAAGCTGCTGCACAGCGCACCTATGGTTGTTTTGCAAGCAATTTCAAAATGTGGTTGTTAAAAACCAAATTTGTTTTTTAACTTGGAAAGCATAAAAACTGTTTTAGTGTATTTTGTTAATGAATAGCATGGTCAAGCAGACACTACATGATTACAACATGCACCTTGGTGTGCCAAGTCAATAAGAATGCCCAGCCTGGCCCAGCCAAAGTCGTCGCTGCCATGTGGTAAAATGTCACTTCCTGAAGCAAAAATCTCCATTGTGTGTCGCCTCAGTTGAAACAGGAGGCGATTTTGTACAGTTTCTTTGTTGAAATCAAATTATAACCACTTTGCTTTAGGTTTTTATGCTCTTACTGCAACATCCCCGCAGGCCACATTTCTAGAATGAGTGATAAAATTGGCCTGCTCAGTTTTTTTCACAAGTCCCCTTTAAGCCATGTGCGACTTTAAGGCCGAATCCGTTCGCTTTTCAGCATGTCAAGGTAATGGCGATTCTATGTTCCTGAGGCACTCCTCTCATGCTCCTGATAGTAGGAATGCCCAGAAAGGGCAAAGCTAATTTTTAGTCAGCAAAACAGTGTGAAACTCAAACTGAATTACAATCCAGTAGTGACATCACAGTAGTTAATCCACCTTTTGCATGGTGTGGCAGTGCATGCGTCCTTCCCCTGGCGGTAATGTCGCGAAGGTAGGCTCCACGCATAGATCTCGAACCATAATCTGGTGCGCTGATTGGTGCACTCTTTGCCAATGATAACGTCAACACACAGTGTGGCCAATAATTGTAGGAAGCCAGGCTGGTGGTTTCAGGTAATCAGTAAAAATTTTATTGCAAGTGATCTGTACATCTCCTGAGCCTGTAATCTTGCACAAATGATGGAAGTGTGCCAAGGAATGTACCAAGCGAATTTTATTGAGATCTATGGATTTTTAAAAATTACTTGAGTTGGCCTTTAATGCAAGTTTTGATAATCTTTGGCAAACTTAATGTGAACTTTGATAATCATTTCTTGCAGACTGCTCCCATGCATTTGTTCTCTCTTTGGGAATCTATATTTATGGTGAGTTTTGCAACGCACCGTTCAGGTCGGCACTGAGGTACTTCGAGGACACCTTCCAATGACATCTATGAGGCTTGAACATTTAGCAAATATATTTTTACGTATTTGCAGCATATTTTCAGCAGCCATTTTTCATAGGCACTCACAACGCAAAGAAAAGTGAGTGCATGCAAAGCCGACTTTGGGTTTTGAAACATGCGCTGCAAATGGCCCACGCACAGGCGTGGCGGGCACAAGCAAAGGGGCTAATTGTCTGCTATTGGCCAATAGCAGTGATCTGCTCTGACAAGGCGCTAGGGCAGCTGGAAAGAGTGAGGAGAAGTTTTTTTGAAAAGAGGGCTCCTGACAAAGTGGCAAGCTTGTGGTCTGCTTGTGAATGCAATGCGTTGCGGATGACTACAAAATTTACAAAATTAGGCTCAGATGTCCATTACAGTGCTTGCAAGCAGCAAAATGTGCTTTTTCCCCAAGCCTGGCGTGTCATACAGGATCCCTTTAAAGAATTTCGTTATTTAGTATTTTTGTCTTTGCTGAGTTATTTGGAGGTGACATGTACACAACTTATATAATAGTACTTGCAAAAACAGTGCAAACAAGAAAGGCAGAGAAGACTAGTTGAATGCAGCACTGACTTAAAACAAATATTTCCATTAAAAACTTCAGTATAAATTGTGACGTGTGAAAATCCAAAACAAAGAAAAAGCCAGAACAACTGCACTGAAACGCTTAGCCATGCACATCAACGTGCTTTATTTCTATGGGATTGAACAGTTTATTGTTGTTTGAGCACATGGGGCAGATATGAGGCTAAATAATGCAACTTCTTTAATTTCATACAGAGCTGCACAAAGTCATCTTAATCTGCAGGCTGCTTATGAGGATGTCTGAATATCAAGAAGGTCACCATGATTTAGATAGGTTGAATTTTTAAAGAAATTTGGTGCAGGTACAAAAAACCCACTTTTTAATACTTCAGATTGTCACAGTAGTAGGACGCCATTTTGTATGGCCCGTTGATTGTAGTAGAAAAGGCTGTGTGAAGGCAACACCAAGAGATAAGATTTTATAAGGCACGCAATAAGTTCATTTATGGTGACATGTGTAAGCTGAGTAACTGTACCAAATGGAACAGTGGTCTACTATAGTATATAGGGCTTTGTACAGTAGTTTTTTGGGAGACGTAGTATTCCTGTGTATGCTAAAAACTCTCATCATCTTGCTTCTCTTGTCCCACCATTTGTGCACACTACTTCTCTTGCACTTGACTATGCATACCATCAACAGATTGCTATGTTATGATGATTATACAAAGCCCAGTGTATGGCATATCAGATTGCTACTAGATATGTGTGAATAATCTCGAGCGTCATTATGACGTAATGGGATATAACAAAATAATGGATATAAAGAAGTTGGTCAAATTTCCTTTGAAATTTCTATAGGCGTGCATATGAAAGCCCATTTTAACACAGCTAAACTCACTTTTCAGTGGATATGGTGAACTGAAATTGTTTCTGTTAACCCGGAAGTCATCGCCTGTTCGCGCCTACATTTACAATTTCTGCGGTGTTTGGCGGCTGTACGATGCAGCCATTCAAAACTCCCACATTCAAATGAAATGACTATGTACAGCCGTGTGCAAGCAGAAGTGCATTCCAACGACTCGCACAGCTGCTTTCCTCCATGCTACTGCGGTCTTATCCGCTCCCCTCCTGCCTTTTTTTCTCCGCACGGGCCCGTGCAGCTAAGCGTGGCCATGGCATGGCCTCCAAAATTGTTGCAATCTCAAGGTCATGCTACTGCACAGTGAGACGGCCTGCACTAGCAGCATGAGGAAGAAATGCAGTGGTGCCACAGGACACTTTTCGGGCACTGTTGCATGCTTGTACTGCTGAGAATTAACTAGGCCACCTGCTTCTTTCATTATGGGCACATGCGAACACCACAAGCACTGATGTGACTGCATGTCTCTTGCGAGGGCACGTCAGCGACTGAGTGCCCCGCCACGGTGGTCTAGTGGCTATGGTACTCGGCTGCTGATCCGAGGGTCGCGGGATCGAATCCCGGCTGCGGCGGCTGCATTTCGATGGAGGCGAAATGTTGAGGCCCGTGTGCTGTGCGATGTCAGTGCACGTTGAAGAACCCCAGGTGGTCAAAATTTCCAGAGCCCTCCACTACGCCATCTCTCATAATCAGAGGTTGTTTTGGGACGTTAAACCCCACATAACAACAAGCACGTCAGTGACTGAGTGACCTTGCAGGCCGCAAACTGGCGAAGCCGCCGTGGCAAGGTCCATTGGCCTACGCATTGTCTGTGCGCATTGTAGCAGACTGGGGAGAGCGCTGTCTTGAATGGTTACAGAGGCGTGCTCATGTTGACACTTGATAACATCTAGTGCATCCAGTCTGGCACATGCTACTCCATGCTGGCATGCCGGAGTTGATACGAGTCACTGCACATGCGGTAATGCATGTGTGCCTAAAGCGTTTTTCTCAACCAATGTTGCTTATCTGCTACCATGAGCTTACAGGGAAGTCTTGTCATGGTTAACTGAAGTTGCTTTTTTTCTGTTTGAGATGGCTGAAAGCAGAAGACGATCGCATTGAAATAGAATGCAGCCACAATAAAGCTGTCGTGCCAAGTGCCAAGTCACATGGTACCGATGCTGTAGTTCACTTAGTTATTTCATTTTTGCTGCTGCTTTTATTAAATATCCATCATATGCATGGTTGTATCCTATTACCACCAGGAGTGACGCTGTTATTGTCTTTTCACATTAAAATTTTCGGACCCAAATGGCAGACTTTGTAGTTGAAGAGCAGTAATGGTTATAACGAAATACTGGATCAATGAAGTAATCGTGGGTCTCCCTTTGGACTTCATTATAACCAGGTTCGAATGTTTCGAATAGTTGTTGAATCTATGACAACATTTCGGGCCATAAAATATTGTCAAGCCTCACATGTCGTTTTCTGCCCAGAATAACAAAGATGCGCACATATTTACAGGTTTCTGATGCGCCAGTGATGTTGCGATAGTAGACTTGTTGGATGACTCTTTTTCCGATTTTGTTGCTTTAAGTGATTCAACCGATTGTGCTGTTGGTGAACTGTGGTGCTTCAAGAGCCTTGTGTTGAGACGTGTGGAGGATTTTGTGCCAAATATAATGAAATGAATACGAAGTACTAGTCCTTGGATATATAAGGATATTATTGTTACATTGCAAAGAAAAAAGGTTAAAAAAGTGAACTTGGATGCCCCCTTCAACTGCTAACAAAAACAAGCTTTCATTGATATGTGCACAGGTAAAGGACTGCATATAAAAAGCAAGGACTATTATTTCAGCATTACAGTGAAAAACTTCCTTAAAGGCCATTTAATGCACTGATGCACAAATGCAGCTGGACTGTCATTGTAGTACTTCTTTGTGATGCTTAGAATTTGTAGGAACTGGTTTAATCCTCAGAATGACACCATCCTTTCCACTTTCTAAACATTTTGATGGAGTTGTACGTATGCTACTCATAAACATCCTTGTGAAGTGTTATGTCCCATTCGCTCATTAATCACAGTAATGCTGAACGCAAAAACTGGAGGGTTCTTTGTAAAGCATGGGCCGTTTGCTTTTATTTTAATATTGGTTAGTAAGAACAAAGTTGAACATATGCAGTGCCTTCTTTCTGGGGTTCTGGGGTTATCTTCTGGATCCAGTAATTGTTTCCTTGAAGAAAAACGCTAACAGCAATGCTCATGAGGATTGTCACTAATGCCGCTCTCTGAAATGTGTGGTGGAAGACAACTTTCGCATGCTAGACTTAATTTCTAAAAGAGAAGGTGGTTTGGTGAACTTGTACCCGGTTCTCACCTTCTCCTTCCCCCTCCTTCTCTTCTTTCTAGTAGAGCCAAGCTCCCCCAGCTGGCGTTGCCGCTGCGAAGTAGGATTTGTGGAAATCTTTCTCTACTGCCTGTTCGTCGTTGGTTGCGTTGTGTCTACTTGAAGGATGGAGACCAGCTTTTTTCTCATACAAACGCAACTTGACTATATACAACACGGTATATACATATTTACAGACAGCGGCTCGGTTGGTAGGACTTAGGCAGGACCGTCGCTTCAATTCGGTAGAGCCGACCAGTGCATAGCACCACTCCTGCGACCAGAATCACCACCCAGACTCGTATTAGATGTTCTCTCTAGCACTATCGGCTCCGACCTCACCAACCTTCAACCTTCCAACCTCGCTGACAGGGATGAGGGGCCACCTTTTAAACACTGCTTGCTCAGCCCCTGAATCCGTGACACCAAATCACACGCGTCTTCACACTGGGCACTCTTATCTCCTCCCCCCCCCCCTTTTATTGTACACTTGGTGGGAGGAAAGGGGGGTCAGTGCCGAAAACGCTGCAACTTACAAACATCAAACCTACAGATCCCCCCCCATCCAAACTAGCAACTAACAGAAACATACAGACACGACCATCACAGATGACTCCAACCCGTGAACAATAACCTTAGCCTCCACTCCGCACCTCGCTCGCACGTGCTCTTTTACAACAGAACGCTCCATGGCGATGTGATGCTGACACCAAACCCCTTTTAACCAGTAAATACGTGTGGCATCTATGGTTGCTGCCTCAGTAGCTCGTGCAGCTGGTGGCTACAAACATTCCTCGACACACTGCCCGAACTACACGTTTCGCCTGGGCTGTCAAACACCTGTCAAGCCGGTTTCCAATTGTCAGCTGTCATACTTCCATTGCTGTACAACGAATTTTAACGATGGTTGCCGTCTTCACCGCATGTCTGCCACATCGCTATGCGCATTCGCCGGCGCAGACCTCACCGTATCAGACTACCATAACTTCCGTCTTTTTACGACGACCTTTACAGTAGAATTCACAGAGAACTTTGCCTAGTTTATGGCCTTGTAGTATTGCATAAAAGACAGGCTATAGAACTGCACGGGGACTCTAAAGAGCGGCTGTGCAAATACATCTGATAAACAGCTAGGTGCTGCAGGCCCATCATTTGGACCAATGAAATACTTTAAGTTAACCGAGAACTATGAATTCATCTGCGATTGGAGGTTAATGTCTGGGTGGATAAAGCCTCTTTTTCGACTCTTTTTTTTTTCTTGCCTGCATGATTCTGAAGGAAAGGTTGCAGTATCACTAACTGTGCAAGCGTGGACGCTGAAAGTGCTCATCGCCATTTACAAAAGAAAGTACGTGAAGTGAACGAGCCTCTTGAAGTTGCTATTGACTAGAGAGACATGGGTTGGTTTGCCGATGTGTTACAGGCATCAAAACATGAATATCTTATGGAAATGTGTGAACAAAGCAACAGTGAATGGATTGACAACTCTCTTATGCACTGCAGCCTTCCAAAATCAAGGCCGTCATAGTCAATTGGCATTGTTGTGGACAGTCAATTTTCAGGCGGCAATCATCTATGCAGAGGGACCAAAAATAGTGCGTCATTATGACGGGTATTTGGGACTTAACTTGATGATACAGGAAAGTGAAGGTTTGTACAAAACTGAATATCCCTCGAAAAATGTTTACTAATAATATTTCTCTTTATGAGGAAACGACCCTTAGTTTTTGAATAACCCTCGGATTTACAGTATCAAAACCAAGACCACAACTCAATGTGACATGTCAGCTGTCTGACATGTCATTGGATGGAGGGAACATAACATGTCATTGGAGGGAACATTGGATGGCCACTCAGCATATGTCATTAAAGACAGGCTTCTGTAGCTGGCAAGGTTAGTCACAGCAAAGACACTGTAAAAGGACGCTGATCTAAATCGTGTTGCTTGTCAATCTGTAGGTTCCCTAGTGTAGTGTTTAGAAAGGCATACTTGTGTCAGTAGGAAAATGTATACATTTAGCGAGGTGTTCATGCTTAGGGCAAGCTTTGTAAAAATATGTGGCTGATCCCCCTGTTATAGGAATGGATATAACACGAAAGTGAAATGACCGAACTGCGCCGAGCTGCGCTTTTGGGGTAGGGTAGCCTCAGCGAGAGTCCTGAAACTACCCCACCCAGGCCAAACTATAAGTGCTCTTTGCTGTTGGGACGATATTTCACTGTACCGATTCTAGGGGGGTTGCATGGCCCCAGCCAACGGAGAACACAACGAGAAGGAGAGAGATGGAGAAAGTTTAAATGAAGGGTTACAAGGCGTGTTCAGTGCTCCTTCCAGCATGACCAAGGAAGGATAGATCAGTCTGTAGTGCGGCTGCCACTTTTCGTTGCCGTTCAAGCATTCATGGGTTCGATCCCAGCCGCGTCAGTGAAAATTTTTCTGCTTGCTTTTTGTTTGTGATTGTTTATGTAAATTTTACTGCATCATATCCGTTAAGGTAGTGAAGTGTAGTGACGCAGTAAAGCCGTTGTGAACCCTGGCACAAAACATTTTCGTGTTAAAAAAATGTGCTATTCACTGCCTTCTCCTGAGTATCTTATAAAATTTGATTCACTGCTGAGGCAGCTATATACCGGTGTGGGGGTGTGTTTCACATGGAATATGGTTTGAACTGGTGTGCATTTGGCATACCTATGAGTTTTCAGAGCCTGAGCCCTAATTAAATGATTTAACCTACGTTGTTTCCAGGGTGCAGCTCAAAGCGAAAAATGAGGACATCTACCTTTGGACAAGTGTATTACTATGAATTTTATATGGCAGCTAATAAAGACAAACTGCTGCATTGTGTAAACATATAATGTCATTCTGCATTAAATTCATTACATAGACAGTCTAACCAGTGAGTTGCTGTACGCATCTACAATTTGATTGATTTGTGGGGTTTAACATCCAAAAACCAGCTCTGATTATGAAAGATGCCGTAGTGGAGGTCTCTGGAAATTTAGACCACCTGGGGTTCCTTAACGTCCAATTAAGTCTGCTCCATCTCTTGGATGCTAAATAGAAGCGCTGGTATATCTGTCTTTCTGCTGGGTGACCTAATCCAGCAAGGCTTTTTTATATCATTTGAAAGGTTAAATTCGGAAATGGTATATGTGCTTATCGTGTGCTAATTTACAGCATTTGTCAGTCTGTGTGGCTGTGATTTTCCATCTATCCTAATTGTAATTTTTTACTTGTGTGTTCATCGATATACGCTTTTTATTTTCCATTTTCAGATATGTTTTCATGTGCTGGGCGTACACATACGAAAAAGTGGAAGGAAGACAGCAAGTGGAGAGAAAGCTTGTTTTGTTGGTCACTAAGCCAGTAGACTTGTTGGTCACTAAGCCAGTAGACTTTCAATAAGACTTCTGATCACTTAGAAGCATACAATGTGGCAGAAATCAGTGTTTCATAAATACCTGTGTTATCTAAAAAGAACCCCTGTGACATTTAAAGAAGCTTATTAAGCAAGTCTGGGCTATCTAGAACAAACTTGTAAGCACAGAAAAATTTATCTTGTGTTGTCTAAAAAACCAGTGAACATGTGATCTCTCGCAAGAATCCTCTATAATAAAAGAGCTAAATGAAAAATAAAGGGCTTCACTTCAAGTGCATTCAGGTTGTTTTCGAAGATGATATGCAGTATTGTGTCGCATTCATTGGAGATTAGAATCGTATTCTGGCGAAGTAATACTAAGGAGGGCAAAGGCAACTATGCAGCTTGACATGCCAAAGCCACGATGTAATTATATGACATGCCATGGAGGAATGCCAGAATGATACCTCCATAGGTTTTCTGTTGTGCACCTTTAGTACTGTACAGAGAGACCGAGCGCAGAAAGAATATTGCGAGCTCCCCTTCCACAAGGAGCCCGTGTCACGCCATATCCACCGTTACATACATGACAGCAAAGCTGTGTATCTTGAGAATGGAGGCTGGGATGTTTGCCTGGTGAACTTATTTGCCGTTATTGCGAGTGTGCCTAACCGGACCACCATCGGGATGGTGCACTTAAGTGCACAATTACAAGTGTAACTCTCGTCTGCCGGGAGCGCCTCTCGCGGCGGCGCACCCGTCCGTGGGGTGACAGAAAATTTGGTCGTCCTGGCCTCCGGCAGCTTTCGTGCCTGTCTAGTCGCGGTTTCCCACACATTTTTTTCCAAACCTGTGTTGTTTAGCGGTCGCATTTAGGCTCGGCGTAAAGCATCAACATTTGGCGTGTTCTCGGATGCAACAATATTGGCAGCAAATCATCCTGGGCAAAGTTTAACCGATTCCCAAAAACACAGTTGAAGAAGGAGAAGAGCGGGAGCTGGCACGCTCGTTGCCTCTGCACTTTCTTATCAGGCGACATGAAGTTCTTGTTTACAACCTCTCGCGATGTTTTCAAAAAGGCCGCTCAAGTGTTAATGACACCCACATGGTACAGGGGGAACATTACGGTACTCAGCGCATCTCGTGCGCGATACATGTTCTTGTTGCTTGTTTAAGCTCCCACTTCGCACGTCCGAGAAGTTTGGTCTACCGTCGATACTAGAATCAGAAAAGGGCCGCCGCCTTTCTACAGGAATGCCATTAGCGAAAAAAACAAAAAACAAAAATAAAACAGAAATGAAAGAAGAACTTAAAAAAACGCGCAAGAGCTTTCCCTCGTCTTGTATTCTAGCTCTCGGCTCACACCGAGCAGAAACTCCTTCGACTCGATCACTGCATAACAAAATTAAGTCATCGTGGTGAGTTAATCTTTCTGGTCGTGTTTGCTGAAACCTTCCTATACGAGGCAGTACCGTTTGACCATGACCAGTTGAGACTTTGTTTTATTGTAAAAATAAATGCAAGTATTGTTCTCACCGCTTCCAGGCGCCCGCCGCCTACCTCTTCTCTCATACTTACTGAAATATTATTAGGACAAACCGATGAGGTCTTGCGCTCACGGTGACTTCGCAGTGGCCTTTCCAACATTCACTACCGACCAAATAAGCGTTATTGACTTTCATTGCATGCCTTGTGAGGGGATGGTTATGGGCGTAATGTCTCAATAATAATACTCTTACTATACTACTAACGTGGCCTCCGCGATAGGCTGCGGAAGCGCGCCGTTGCTCCGGCCGGCCCATTCGGCGCTTGCACAAAGGGAGCAGTCTAACTCCGGTACCGCCTCAAGGCGCCACTAATGCGGCTTTTGTCTAAAACTGGCGGCGTGCTCGCCTGGCCGGCACTGCCTTCGAATTGTGGTGCGTGTTTAGTCAGGAATGGGACATTTTGTCGCATTTTCACGCAGAATAACCGTGGACACGCTAACTTGCGACTCCTTCCTGCATCTACAAAGAAGTAGATGCGTGTTAAACACTCACGAATCGCTTCTGCGTGCAGCTGTAGTAGTTTGCTAGCGGATAGAGGCAACCGACACTTCTCTCGCGCTGCATTTTGGCAGAGTGAGAAATAGCTTTTAAATAGCATTTTCCTTCTTACAGAAGTTTTTATATGTGTCGATGCTCAAGTATGCACTTTTATGCCTTTCTGGTTATTCTCAAAGTACTGGGCAAGCATATTATAGCAAGGCTCTCAGTGGCTCAAACAACATATATATACAGTTGACATTTAAAAACTAAAGACTTAAAATACTAGAGAAACACTAAGATTGTAAAAAGACACTTTTTAGTTTTTAATTGCTTTTATCTTTATTGGCGACGCATCCCGCTCTCCTTCCATTGTTTGTCATTGTTGCTCATTTTGTTTTTCACACTTCATTTGTTTCTTGTTTTTTGACGCTGCGCTTTGCTGTTTAAGCATTGTTATTGTTTTTTATTGTTTGGTTTTACTTTTGTTTTTGACGCCGCTCCTTTGTTCTTTAAGAAATTTTAGTGGTTTACTTGTTTTTTTCTTTTTTTCGACGATTCAGGATTGTTCGTACGTGATATAGTTTTATTATCCACTACAAAACATGAGACTATGAAATGTGGTTGCGCTAGGTTCTGGCTATTTCCCTCGCCTTCTCTGGCGTTGCCACTTGTATATGCCGGGACACGTGGGCATGATGTGGAGATTATGGGGGTAGTGTGGCGGTTTGTTTTCAGAAGGTTCTATCTTGACAGAGATTATCTTTGGCGGCTGTGTGCATAAAGTCGATGTTGCTTCAATAAACGTTAGTTGAAAGTTGAGCGCCAGTCCTGTGTGTAGCCTCCTTCTTTGTGTGTCGTTTTTTAGCGCTCCGTTTTTTTCCTTTTGAAGCACGAACCAACTCGCCCAACGACAAGTTCTACAAAACGTTGATCTGTGTTTGAGAGCACTCCGACCTGTCACCATGCTACCGTCCACAGGCACAAGTTATTTCACATTATATACACACGAGATGCCTCGTATAGAAGCTGGTCTCATCGATGTTAGCACCGATGAAGAGATCCTTCAGACCTTCGGCGGTCTGAAAGCCAGCCAGAATTTGCAGCGGAACTCATGCGGACTACTGCACTCCCGCACAAGCAGGCACGTATGCAGTGGGGGGAGGGATCGTTATCACCCCACTGAGGCAGGAGCGTCCGTATTGGCGCTGAACGCAGAGGGCGATAGTGGCGCCACCTGACCTTGTGCGTCGCTCCTCCCTCCTCCTAAAGAAAAAAAAATGCCAACGAAGGGCTGAAGCTCACTGCTTGATGAGCCTGGAGGCCTGACCTGCCATCCATTCCCCGGGCAGGTAAGATTATGGACACGTCGTTGCAGGAGCAGAACATCGAGTTCTCGTTTGTGTGATCCGACTGACAACGTCGAAGCCTTTGCAACAAGAAGTGCACGGGAATTGTAGCCTGAAAATATCTCCGGAGGATCCTGATCAAACTAAAAAAATGCTGCAGAGAGGGGGAAAAAACTAATAAAGAACGAAATTGTTCTGCAAAGGTTAAAGCTAAAGATTCAAAACGCGCAACACTTGAAGGGAGAAATGAAGCTGTTAGATGTACTAATTTTGCAAATAAAAAAAAGGATGTAAAGATTGAGAAAGCTGCCACACTTCAGAGAGACTGAGGGCTGAATTCACAAAACTTCTATTTCGTAAGTGTTTTCTCCTTTTGATTGGTCAGTCGGCGTCTGTAATGATACGTCCAGCACCGGCATTGGCTGAAATTTTGTCTTCTTTTTTTTCGTAAGGGCCTTTCATGAATACGGGCCCGGTAGCCTTAACGTCCTGAAAAAAAAAGGACTGCCATGCATGTGTGTCCATGCTGCAAGGTGAAAATCACTAAAAGGCATGTGCTTTGCGATGGGTTTTTAATTTTGAAAGAAAAGGCTCCTTTTCTTGAATATGCTTACCAACTGGACCCTCAAGAAGTACCTCTAGGGCGCGCGCTGTTCCCTCACTATCCTGTGTCTAGCACTGTTTGTTCCCGCTGTTGTACTTCTAAGGGTTTTCGAATGTGCCATTAACAAAGGCTGTATAAGAATGTACTGAGAAAAAAATGCGTTTAGATTGTGAGTCATTGTGTGGAATAAAATATGTTTTATCCGTTCGTAGAACAAAACAGCCAAATAAACAACCAGCAACATTTAAACAAACGTACCACTGTCACCAGATCGTACTTCAGCATTTTCTTCTCGTGCGCTGCGACCTTTGACAGCAGCACAGCTACAGTACTTCGGCTAAATATCACAAATATCGTTGCGCCTGCAATTGAACGCAGTTATTTAAAAAGAAGCACGGCACCCGAAAATGGTCGGAAACAACAAAATTCACAGAAGGAAGAAAAAAATGGCTTTACGGACGTCATCATTTGTATTGACGAAAGGGAAGGACCAAGTCTCAAGGGTTCGTTTTCACAAAAATAACAATATACACAAGGAAATATAGTCAAACTTACTTATAACGATCCCAGATACAACGATCTGCCGGTTATAAGGACCATAATTTCGGTGCGCTTACGATTTTCCTATGCCACCTGCAGCGTCCAGATATAGCGAACACTCTTCAAGGCGTTCTGCTTTTAAAACGAACATTTCAGACGCGATCGCAATAATAATATGGCGCATCCGAAGTGAGAAAACTTAAACTGGCCTTCAAAGCACGAGAGCAACGTGCGTTGGCGCGTGGTGAGCACGCCATAGGCAGTGGAGGCCCGTAAGCATATAAAAACCCAGCGGCGAGCCTTCGTCATTAACTGGAAGAAATCTGATACCGTATGAATATAAAGGTAAATCTAACGGTTCTTTGAAGTGCATCCAAAAAATATACGCCCTCGTAGCAATGTTGCCATGGCAGGGTTTTATTGTGAGCCTGATGCAAGGCCACGCGACTATATTTTCGAGAACGTATGTTAAAAGTTGTTGAATTGCAGGAAACGAAGGAATGTCAACCAGATGGTTGTCGAGAGTCGTAGCCTCGACAACACTCAAGGAATTCTAGATGGTGTTTTTCCAGTTGGACTGCGTCTATTTGTTGTATACATCTCCCGAACCTTAATTGCTCTTGTACTGGGTATGTACAAAGAGACAAGAAAACAAAAGTGTTGGCGCGTGGCTCGCCTCGATGGCGTGCCAATTAAGCGTTGTTACCTTGAAAATTTTCCATAATGTAGAGTTGAATAACAGATACTGCAAGCCTGTCTAAGAGGTCCGGTTATATTGCCGTTATCGCCCGCAGATACTTACCCTTGTCAACAGCTGTCGACTGCTTGCCTATGTCACATCACAGGCTTCGGGTGGCGCACGCGCGCGACGCAGCTATGTTCCACGCGCAAGGCACTTTTGTTTGGAACTTAGCTTGGTAATAAAAGCGGCGCATCACAATTTGTACCTAGTTCGGAGCAGATATAGATGGTCTGCGGACGAGCACAAAACGGACCAACGCGAACTCGCTTCAAAGATGATCCGGCGCCATTTCGCGACGCCGATGTCCTGGTAGTTCCGCTATGGTACATATTTAACGGCAGGGTAAGGACAGGAGACTGTTGCCAACGCCGCAGACGTGGTTTCGGTTCCGTACTCGGCGCTTACGCGCATTCAATTTTCGGCTTCTTTCGCTGAAAAAAAATACCGTGCGCTCTAAATGTGAATAAACACAAGTAATTCTACCGAAACAAGCTGGCGGCGTGTCGAAGCGCATGCAAGAAGCCATAAATGTTCAATAACACACTTCGTTTCCATTGACGTTCAAGAGATGCTATCGCATCTGTGAGTCTTCACACAATCCGAGGAGGCGCTATCGAGAGGTCGCCGCTGGTGGACAGTTTGTTTGAGCAGTTAGTTGCCAGTAGCGCATCCAGGCATTCTGTCAGGGGGGGGGGGGGGGCCTCAAATTTTCGCGAAGGGCCCGGTTGGTGGTCTTGATTTGATTTGTGGGGTTTAACGTCCTCTAACCAGCTCTGAATATGAGAGACGCCGTAGTGGAGGTCTCCGGAAATTTCGAGCACCTGGGGTTCTTTAACGTGCACTGACATCGCACAGCACACGGGCCTCAACATTTCGCCTCCATCGAAATGCAGCCACCGCGGCCGGGATTCGATTTCGCGACCTTCGGATCTTCAGTCGAGAGCCATAACCACTAGACCACCTTGGCGGGGTGGTTGGTGGTCTTGCGATGCTGTTTAGAAAAACTCTGCGGGTCAGCATGTTCTAAATTATGAGAGCGGAACATAGTATATATTTCCTTTGAGCCTCGTCATACTGTATCTGAAAGTGAAATGTCGGCCTGTAGTTGCATTTGTACGAACGGCACAGTCTGAAGAGGTACATTAAATCTTTGGCAAAAGCTCATTAAAAGTCATAAAATTAATGAAATAATTCGTTATGTAGAAACAATGTGACTAGGGATAAAAAATGTAGAGAAATGACGTGACGCAGACTGAAAAACGCTAAGAAATGCTTAATTCAAGTATATAACAACCTTACTGCAGAGCTGAGAAGTAACTCCCATTGTCTTGCCGTAGCACAGCTTAGTTTCATGCTATTACTGGAAGTCCGCTTATTTATTCGTATTACCAGACCAACAATAAAGATATTAAATTACTATCTTTTGGACTCCTTTTCCCCGCATCATGATTGCGGTAACAAGTTCCACCAACCTGTGGTCCTCTTTCAATTGTCCTGTGTGCTTAATACTACAAGAATGTTTCTCACGAGGTATTGGGGCGAAAGGAGGCTCCCACACTCAAAATTAGTAGCACGAGATCACATCTCACCAAAACATCGGTGTAATGATTCTCCGTATGAGAAGTTTGTAAGAGGGAAGTTTGCACAAGAGGACTCGTTTTAGTTTTACTAGGTACAAAGTATCAATATATCGACAAATTTAACTCAAGGTCATCTCGTACGATTTAAATCTGAAAATTAAGCTGACATCATGAAAAATATTTCTGAAAATCCTTTTTGTAGGCTAGGAAAATCAGTTGGCCGTTGACGCGCATTATCATAAAATGGTCGGCAAAATTAAGATGGGACCACTTAAGTGCCTCAGTCGCGCTGGCCGACATTTTGACAGAAGGATTTGCCTCTGCCAAAGCAGCTGCGTCATCATAGGCGTGTTGGCTTGGTGCAGTACTTGTGCCTGCTCTCTTGTCTTGCTGCTGATATTGGCAACCTGAACAAGAGAAACTCAGGGAGAAGTAAATATTATGCATTATTTAGGTTCTGCAGCACAGGCACAAGAAAAACGCCTCGCTTCTTATGTTAGAAAGGGGGTTAGGATCAGCGACAAAGTCTGATGAAACTTCACATGCGGGGAAAGCACGTGAGTCGCGTTGGTGACAGGCACTATAGCGGCGTCTATGGTTATATTTACATCATAAAAAAAGAGAGAGAGAGCGAGAGAGAATATGGTGTTGGGTTTCTAATTCACAAAGATATAGCGGACAACGTGGCCTAATTCTACAGCATTAATGAAAGGGTAGCATGCGCCGTCATAAAACTACATAAGCGATATAAGCTTAATGTAATCCAGGGATATGCGCCAGCAGCGAGCCACGAGGACGACGAGCAGGTATTGTTTTGTTGTTTTATGGGGTTTGACGTCCCAAAACCAGCCCTGATTATAAGAGACGCCGTAGTGGAGGACTTCGGAAATTTCGACCACCTGGAGTTCTTAACGTGCACTGACATCGCGCAGCACACGGGCCTCAATATTTCGCCTCCATCGAAATGCAGCCGCCGTGGCCGGGATTCGATCCCGCGACCTTCGGATCTGCAGCCGAGTGCCATAACCATGAGCAGGTAGAACAGTTTTATGAGGATATCGAATTAGCTATTAAAAGAATAAGTACACAATACACAATAGTCGTGGGAGATTTCAATGCAAGAGTAGGAAAAAAAACATTATGGAAAACAAGCGATGGGCAAGGTGTAGGTCATAGGAATAACCATGGAGAGGTGCTAAAAGGCAAACCTAGAGGTTTGCCTTTTAGCATCTCTCCACGGTTAAAAAAAAACAGATTTCACGCGTGAGGTGAAAACAATGAAGATTTAGAAGCAGCAAACAAAACCATAACGGAAGTGATCTTCCAAACAGCGATTGAAGTAGTGGGTAAAACAACAAAGCAAGATGTAAGCAAGTTGCCCCAATCCACTAACGACCTAATAAAAAAAAACGCCAGCAGATGAGAGTGACTCCGTCAAAAAATAAAATATAATTCGCAGAATTATCAGTAAAGCCAGGCAGAGAGGTGCAAGGAAGGTTAACGTAAAAGAAATAGAGGAAGCAGTAGAGAAAGGTACCTGCATTCAATCGGTCAAAAAGAAACTGCAATTAAGAGAAAATAAAATGCATATGCTAAAAGATAAACAAGGTAACGTTATCAACTTCAATGATATAGTAAAGGTAGCAGAATATTTCTACTCTGAATTGTACAGCTCTTAGACAGATCACGCAACCTTAGTGGAAATCAAATCGGAGGAGGACACAGAGATTCCTTGTATAAAGCGATGTCCCGCGGTAAAGCAGCAGGTGAAGAAGGCATAGCAGCCGACTTGATCAAAGACGGTGGAGATATACTTGAAAAACTTGCGCCGCTCCTTCGCGATATATATCAAGACATCTAGTGTACCGCTCAGCTGGAAAAACGCTAATATATTCTTAATACACAAGAAAGGTGACGTAAAGGAGTTACAGTATTACGGACTCCCAGTAGTCTACAAGCTATTTACGAAAGTAATTTCTTCTAGGACAAGAGAAACGCCCGACTTCAATCAACCAAGAGTACAAGCTGGTTTTAAGAAAGGTTACTCAACAATGGAACACATGCAAACAACCTACTAATTGAGACGTTCGCTGAATATAACAAGCCTCTTTACATGGCCTTTATAGGCGACGGGAAAGCGTTTCATTCCACAGAAATAGAAGCAGCTCTATAAGCTTTGCGTCGACAAGGTGTACCTAACGTATAAGTATAAACCATGAGTAACATCTACCAAGATTGCACGGCCACACTACTCATACATGAAAAGAGAAAAAAATTCCGATCAAGAAAGGAGTCAGACAAGAAGATACAATCTCCCCGATGTTATTCACTACATGCCGAGAAGTGTTTAAACGTCTAGAATGGGAAGAAAAAGGAGTTAGATTAGACGGAGGATATCTCAGGAATTGAAGCTTTGCAGACTACGTTGTGCTCTTGACTAAGTAATCACGGTGACCAACTACAAAACATGACTGATCACGTAAACCGGGAAAGTCTTAAAATAGGACTAAAAAGAATAAGTAAAAGACTAAAATTATGTTCAGCAGACTAGCTAAGGAACAGAAGTTTAAAAGTAACAGTCAACCCTTAGAATGTGTGAACGAATACGTATGGATGAAGCAGTTATTAACAGGGACGTCTATCCACGGAAAGGAAATCCTCCGCAGAATAAGAATGGGATGGAACACATTCGGGAGACATTTCCAAGTCATGACTGGAAACTTGCCACTGTGGCTGCAGCGAAGAGTATCTAATCCCTGCATTCTCCAAGTACTAACGTACGGTGCAGAAACATGGAAGGTAACAAAAAATCTAGAGATGCAATTAAGAAGCACGCAGCGTGCAATGGAAAGCAAAAATGGTAGGTGTAAAGGTAAGAGATAAAAAACAAGCGGTGTGTATCAGAGAACAGACAGGAGTAGCTAGCCTTCTTATATTAATTAAAATAAAAAAAGTGGAACTGGGCAGGGCATATCATGCGGAGGACAAACAACAGATGGCCAGTAAGAGCGACGGAATGGACACCAAGAGAAAAGCAACAGAGACAGGCAAAAGGTTAGATGGAGCGATGAAATTAAGAAGTTCGTGGTGGAATCAACTCGCTCAGGAAATCGTTGGGAATGGCCGTCGTCCTGCAGCAGACTTAAGATGGGCTGGTGATGATGATGATGATGATTCGCTAAAAGTCTGTGGCTGACAAGCATGAGCGTCATTCGTGGCTGCAGTGAAGTCGGGCTCCACAGAGGTTTCACGGAAGCGTCTTTAGAGTGGTTTTGGTTCTAAACGTTAAAGTGTTCGCAGGGAATACTTCATCACCGGTGAGTGCAAAACTGCTTTTTGTCGTTGGTTAGGCGCTGGCCGCATAGCGGAAGTAATTCGCTCTGGCGAAGGGATAGGAACGGAGAAATGTCACGCATGGGTGATTTCTTCTGCGCGTCGATCGTTGCGTGCGGGCGTGAATAGTAACGTTACATTTAGTGGGTAAAATTACGCATAAGCCGTGTGCTTCCACAGCAACGGAAGTTTGTTTTTGTCTATTTGGGCAGTTTAAGAAAGCTATACATGCGCAAAGGCACGGGCGATGGCATGCATCATGCTTGTTGCCTGTCACTTCCGTGCTTGTGCAAGTTTCCCGGGTGCTTGTGAAATGGTGGGCCACTAGCTCGACCACGTAATGTAATTTCCGAATCATAGAGTTCAATACCGTGCTCAGTCTTTTTATCAAAGCTCGCGAAAACGAATGAATATTGTCGGGCTCTCCTGTTGAGAAGCGATGTGCAGTTTTCTTGTGTGGCATGTCGGATTGCCTAGCTGTCTAAGCACTTTATTTCCCTCAACTTTTCGTAGAGACAGCTTCGTGTCGTGCTTTAAGTGTGTTGCTTCTGCATTGTCAGGTAATACTTGTTGCGAGTGCATCGCATTTCTTAGAAATAACGGTTAGTTATTTAAGTTTCGGTAGTTTTTCAACAGCCGCGGTCAGGCCACACGGCCTCTGCTCTACGCACATAATAGAGCGCCTCAATTCTCATTACAGAGATAGACTGCGACCAAGCAGTGCGCGTCATGATTGCGAATTTTTTGCACGCAAAATGAACTTGTAAAATATGTGTCCCATAACCTAATGAAAAACATGTTACAAAAAGCAGTAGCAGGCGCATGTCACTGTGAAACAACCATGACTAATGAATCTGATTAACGGTGAGGAATCATTAAATTTCACGTAACATCGACGTTTTACGACGACATTGAAAGCAAGGCAGCTACAATTGAGAAATGGCCCTTCTCAGTGGTCCATGAAAAATGCAGGAAATGCCCACCAGAAAAGTACAGTCGCCTGTAAACTGTCCTGTTTATATTAAGAGTTTTGCTATATTCAGAGTTATATTATACTGACTGAGTTATTCATATTGCGCCCTCGACCAGTGAGGGACAGATAGACTAATTGCTGCCGGATGTTTGACACAGGATATTCTGGCTCAGCTTTCATGCATCAGTGTTTAAAAAAATGTGTATGAGAGGTGGTCAGAGTTCAAAACTCCTCAAAAATCTTCCAATATTCGTAAGTTTGCTAATGAGTGCGTCGTTACGATACACAAGAATCCATTGCGCACTTAGCTTGTAGAAAAAAATGAATCCTATTGATTTCACAGTATTAAAAATATGGCATATACAGGTAACAAAGTAGTCGTAAAATAGCGAAAATTTAATTTTTTCGAAATCACTCCCACGGAAGAGTTTTCGGAATGGCAATGTGCGCCACGAAAACAACGAGTTAATAAACCTCGTTGTCCACCAGGCAGATGAGCTATTTATATGTGACAGAGTGGTAATCGGCACCGAACCCTGGCAAATGCATTTAACGGTTACTTTATTACGTCACAAGCTTGAAGAAAAAAGCAATCGCAATATGGCAGCAACTTCATTTTCACGTGCCAGGAAATGGACCTGACTTGGTAATGAATAAATATTAACAAACTTCGTGCCTTTTGTCCCTGTTTGGTCATCACTGCTTGAATTCAGCTAGCCATGAAACAAGTTGTCGGGTTGAAAAATTCCTTCTAAGTGACTCGAATACACATGTAATTGAGTCATATTTAATTAAACCACATTACACACAAGTTAAGCATGGGTGCGCGGATGTGGTTTGGAATATTTTATCACGTATATGCACTACAATCATGTTTAGACGCTGTTGAAGGACGGAATAACCTTAAGCTATGTTTATATGAGCAATGGGCGTCGCAGTATTCAATGCCTTCCTTTTTATTCGAATCTGATAAGCTTGAAGGCATACACTTAGAGACAAATTGGAAATTCCTAGGCATTCTTAGCTGTCGCCTAAGAAAATCGTAAGGAGGAAAGCCAAAAACCTTGGTTCTCAAACATGGGACTTGGAAGGTTCGAGCTCAGAACCTTTGGGAGTCGAGTACCACATGAATGCAGTTTGGTTGTCAAGGTTAATGTTCAATAACTGCGAAATATTGAAGCCCGTGCACTGTGCGATGTCAGTGCATGTTAAAAAACCCGTCGATAAAAAAACCCGTCCTTAAAGAACCCGTCTTTAGGGAACCCGGTCCATAGTTCCGGAGCCTTTCATTACGGCGTTTCTCGTAATGAAATTGTTGTTTTGGGACGTAAAACCCTAGAATTCAATCAAATCTAGTCACAACTTTCAATCACGCGCGTCGGATAGGCATATCCTTGGGCGAGGAATGCGGGTCTGCGCCAAACGCGACTGTATTATTGTTAATCGTGACGTAAATGGCAAGGATATCACGTTGCTGATATCATTACCGATCAATAACGGTAATTATGTAATCTTATCTCTCCGTTTCGCTTTTGGTGTATATGAAACGAATAAGACGCGAGTTTTCGATTTTTTTCCTAGTGGTGGGCACATCTTGCAGCCTCTATCGTTTATCTTCAAGGTCACCTTCCAATGAAACACATAAACCTTTCGCCTTAAGAATTTTTTTCTATATTAGGCAATGTTTGACACGCACAGAAGAGTTCCTTAGGACGCTGGCAAATTACGACCGACTTCTTCCATAAAAAGCGATCGGTGTGCGAAGTAGCATTTCGGGCAAAGAAAACCTAAAAAAAATTTCCACAATAGCTTTAGCTGCCTTGAAACAAGAGCGGCAGTTAATGCATGTGCATTCTATGTGGAATTTTAAAGATTTCACGTGCAACATAAAGAGGCACGCGCTAAAGCACAACTCCCGCAGCCCGCCGAGCATCTAATCCCACAGGCGCTCGCGAATACCCGTCCCCGCCCGGTGGCGCCGCGGCGGTTGCTCGGATAATTAGGGCCACTCACGCCGTTTACGGAGCACGCGCCTGGACGCACCGAGTTCGCTTTTCATGCAGCGCCCGTGAATGGAGATTGTCGGTACTTTCTGTATTAAAAGAATTATGTACCGTGTCCGTTGTTTCCTGTCCTGCACTTGTGATTTGCACTGTAATGCACTGTAATGCACATTGATGTCCTTTGAATGTCCTTCGGATGCGCCGCTTAGGTATTGTGACGAGATGTCGCTGGCATATCCGATATGGACATCTTTTTAATTAGCTTCCCGAAGTAGAGTCACGCGCAATAGTTTGTGGATCAATGGGTGACGCGAATACTTCGTTTTCGTCGTAGCCTGATTGTGCTAGTTGAAATCGAATGATTCAGTTCAAGTCCGCTTGTTCGGCTAATGTACAAAAGCAATCCACACTGCAGAGCAGTGCTAGATGAATTTTAAAATTTTTGTTGCTGCCACGGTATCCAGACTTTTCGTTGTGACTGTACACTTAATCTCTGTGAAGATCATGCGCTCACGTAAAAATTGAGAACATATTCATCTGGGTGGTAAGGATTGTACGACTCTATGATATGTGCACAGCGGTCGTTATACCACCGTTTACTTAGAAGCACAACATGATGGTTTAGGACGCGGCTGTATTGAGACACTGCTTGTCCATTTCGCAAAGCCGTGTAATCGTCAGCTGGCGAATTTCTTGCGCTGACAACGTGAGGTCGCAGTCCCGTTCGAGCAGCTGGCGGACGTCGAAGCTCATTAGTGAATCAATTCCCAGTTCCCCAAGAGTGACGCTCGCGTTGGTGCTTGAGAGATCTTTGATTCCTGAAAAAAAAACATAAAAAGGTTGCACAACACGGAAAAGAAGGAACTCATCGACAGCATATGGGACGCTTCGCAAATATCTCTTAACACGCTTCAGTAAACACCTCGTATCGAATTGGTATGGCTAACATCGGACGTAAGCGGCAAACGAGAAGTCAATTTGTGGGCTAATATCACCGCGATATCCACTTGCCGTTCCTCACACCGGCTCATCTGCGCAAGCTCGTCTCTTGACCATACCAACGCTCCTACGGGGAAGGCTGCCGTTTTAATTGAGGCAATTAGTGAGGGGCTTGGCAAGACGTAATTTTATAAAATTGCGGTGTTGAGTATTATGTGGCCTTTATCCGAAGAAAGTGTATTGTGGAATTACACAAGTAGCTCGGAGTGTGGGTTGATACCGCAATTTACGTCTGTCTCTAAGATATTTGTTGTGAGCGTGGATAACCGGCACATTGCGAAGGCACGCATGCAAAGCGGCTCGATTCAGCTTTTTTTGACAGCATACTCAAGAAATGTAACCCATGAAAAAGACACGCTGTATGCACAGCTACTACCGAGAGACTCTTCTCTCAACAACTCGGCCGAACGTAGTCGTTTTGTTATTGTTTCATTGTACTTCAGTGTGTTTAAAATACTAAACTAGCAGAAGATGAAGGGAGACATGGATATAAGGCCTGTAAGTACTGCTGGCGTGTCTACGAAAAGTTATGCACGTCAGCTTTTTATTGAACGCCCAGACACTAATGTTTACAACTACAGGAAGTGTGCTTAAAAAAGCAGAAAACTGAGCGAGTTGGTAAGGATTCATAATGTAAAGAAAAGGCGTGCAAAACACGAACACAAGAGAGGAAGAGTTGACAGCACGTCTTCCATTGTGTCCGTGTTTTCCACGCCTTTTATTTACATTAAGTAATCCGCTTTGATTATGCGCATAGGCATTGGATGCATCTCCCATTATCACTGATGATGTCTATTAAAAGAATGCAGAAATTTAAAGCCTCAAATTACGCCGCGCAGCAGGCCAATGGATTTTATGGCAAACGTCGTTAAAGGGACCCTGAAACGGTTTTGACGATTTTGTGCAAACATGGTGATCCGGTAGAGCGGGTCACTAGGACCATTACAGGACAGATTTTAGCGCTGTGCGTAAAGTGTGTAATTTACAGTAAGGTTTTGAACACGCGTATCGCAAAAGGTCGCAGCGGCTCGCCAAAAAGCGTTTTCAAACGCCCCCGTCATCGAGCGATCGAATGAGAGGTCGCTGATTGGCCCCGACCCAAGTGACGTGCGCATAATGTTCAAAACCTAGCTGCGAACAACGTGCTTCTACAACGTACTCCTTCGTTTCAGCCAACGGTATCATCGCGGCATCTGGCGGCGTCACACGAGTCGCCGGCGCTCTATTACAGAGGCTAGCACTGCCGAGGCGGGCGACCTCAGTGAGGATATCGGGGCGCTATGTCACTACGGGAGGCTCGGCAGAGCGGCTGACGCGGGAGGCGCTGTCGTCGCTAGCGCGCACTCCGCAGCAGATCGAGTTGAGGAGGAACAGCAGTGGTAAGGAGGAAGGCGACAGAAATAAGCCCATAGCTGCCTTAGCGCATTGTGCTTCGCTTTATTTATGGTGTGAATGATTTCGCAATTGTGTTGCCTAATCAGTGACGCAATGTCAAAAAAACGTGTCAGGGACCCTTTAAGGCATCCTAACAGGTGATGATCCATATTGCGCGATGATGCACTGGCTTTTTTCATTCGTTTGTCATACCATAGATGACTAAGGCCACAATGGATGATTTAGGCAACGCAACATTTGCTAATTGGAACACCCGTATCTTTTCGTGGAAAGAATCAATTAGCGAACTTGAGCATCGCTTAAAAAATATATCTCTATTCAACGGTCGACGGATTTTCGACAAAAGCCGAGATAACACTTAACACTTGCTCTCCACTGATGCTATACAGGCGCCATCCTAATGAGCCATTATTCGCAATTCGCACCATTGTTCGCATTCATGAATAATGAAGAAGCCCATATTCTGCACACTTCGTCCACTGACGTCCCCCAGAAGTTTTTTCACAAGCGTATTCAAAGAACTTCAGCCAAGTGGTTACTGACACGGACGCGCCATCGAACACGTCCGCATTAACTAGACCAGTTTTGGGACCAGTGTAGGGCGCAGAGTTCCTGTTATAGCACAGCAAGCAATTGCCCACGATGCTCAATTTGTGAAACCGGCACTTGTGACATAGGATCTACAAACACAGCGATATCCTGGCAATTGTGCCTTTGAAATGACTCACTACTTGCTAACTGTCTGAAGTGTTTTTCATAGTCGGACATCTTGATATTGATGTTCTACGTACCTCGGCCGACGATGGTGAATTAAACCTCCTGCGCGCAGGCACGGCTAGCTATGTGATATTGTGTAGCCAAATGCGTCCGCGACAGTCGTGGGTATGTGCGCTTAATACAAGAACCGCGGCTACGAGAGTTGAGTTTTGTTCGGCGACATAATCTGTTGTGGACATAGAGTTTCGTAAGAAAAATATTGGCGAGAACTCTGGCGCTGCTACCGTTCAGCTCCAGTGCGAATGATAGGTGGTACAGCGATTTGTGTAGTCTTAGTGCTTGCGGCTTCGAACGTTCTAGTGGATTTATTTATTGCTGTTTTGTAGCTTCAGTGATGCGACAAAGATTACTACACCTTTTAGTTGCGTAAAGAAGGGAGCTGATATACTGTACACATTACAGGTAGAGAGCATCGGACTGTCACTCCTATGAACGTCGTTTGCAATGGTGAGGTGCTGTAGCGTTTCTGTAGTTCTTGTGTTCTTTTCCGTAAACGTTAGCGATGTGGTTTTGCCGCTTCTTTCCCTTTTATTTTGCATCAAACGCGACCGATACTGTAAGAGTGCGGCCGTTTTCACGGCTAACGTGCGTTCATTGTGACGAGGCTGTTCGCATGCCCTGTACTACAGCATTTGTCTTGCGCTGTCTCATCAATTCAACGCTGGGCAAACACGCCCAGCAGGCGCTGGCGCAGAGTTATTGTGCCTAGCTGTCGTCCACTGGACCACAAGTGCCCGCCATCCGCAGATGACGCTCAAAAAATAAACGCAGGCACATTTGTGGCGCAATTTAACCCGGCACGGCTATTTGCCTTTAGCATCGCGCTTTTAAACAAAACCAACAACCAATCAGTGTGCGGTGGTGCGCTTCTGGTGCGGTGTCGCGCAGCGCCTTGCGCCATTTAGTTTCTGAAAAAGCAATGGCGCACGTACCTTGCACTTACAGAAACGAGCGATAGCCTGTTATTATATTTAGAAGACGCACGTGCCTTTTACGTGCCTTTTGCTGAAGTGTGCAATGGTGAAAAGTGAGAGGCGGTCTCAAGTTCTGCCCACTCGCTGCGCCTATGAGCTACATCTTCATGAAGGATACAAAAATTTGGTGCATAAAGTGTTTGACAAAGCAAAAGGCTGGCGCTTCTTGCGCTAGATGTCGCAAAACAAAGTATTGGCCAACACGCAATGCGCTGTGGAGGTGTAGCGACTAAATTCCATGCATAGTGCATTGCGGTCTGTCTGGGACGAGCATTATCATATTTAACAACAGCAATAGTATAAGCAAGACGAGAAAGTAAAATTGCACTCACCGAGGATGTGTGTAACCGACTGCAGGATATTACGCCTATCGTTGTCGTCGCGCTTGCTAGTCAGTTCACCCTTTACCATGCTCGAGACAACGGGGCAGCTCTGGTGGAGAAGCTGATCTAGCACCTCCAGGCAGCATCGGATCCTTTGTGGAACTGTTCCACTGGGAGGTGGAACATCACTCTCGCTCATTCTTCCAACGTCAGCAATGGGGCCCCATTGAATGGCAAGGCCTAGGAGGTTGGCAGAATAAATGGAACGTTTCAGTGGATGCGATAGCGTTTCGTCACCCCATCCAAAAGTGACAGTTTCAAGAATGACGCACCATTTCTACATGCAGCCTGAAAATTTAAGACCCACCACTTTGCGGCACGAAGCTACAAAGAAAGCCAGGAGGATTTCTCGGGAGGTTTTGCACCTAAAAACATTTTTTCCCCGTTTCGGGAACTGAACCGAGAAACGATAGTGAGGACATTTTTTTAATGCTGAAGGGATACTTTCTTTAGTGTTTGCTTTAGTACCGCGACTGACACTACTGAGATGTCTTTGAAGCTAGTCTTTCATTTATGTACAGTGGGAAGGCGTTATACAACCTACGCCGTTGCGTGCTTCTACCTTGAGTGACATCATTCGCAATGTGAAAAAAAATGGCTTGAGCCGAATAATTACGAAAACCGTGGAGGAAGAGAACACAACGCCCTGTATTAAAAAGAACATGCTGGGACAGTTTGATTCAAATGCGTTTATAACTGTAGGACCAGTATCATGATTGTGATCCCTACGATTACATTCTCTCAAATTTTTCTCTACCTTTGTAGTTTAGTTGAACATAGCGCAAGACCTAGCCGGCGTATTCTGGATCCCTGTTCGCTTCTCCAATGCATATTTTTGCTGATGCCACGCTACAAGACCGGTGGGGGGTATCACAGCTGGGTCAGCCTACGCCCTACGTGTGTTGTGTAGTCTCTCGTAGTGACAAGTTGCACTTCAAGACTGCAGACTGGTGCGCAACTAGCTCTACATCAATTTTCTTTTGTCCTTAGGGTGGGTGAGGGGCCCTTTAACAGCAGTGTGGCTTAGCCACACTACATATGTATGAAAAGACGCTGAAGGAGGGGGGGGGGCACAGTTTGCCCAGGGTTCTTCATTGTGCAAGGCTGGCTGTGCCCGTACTTTACAGATGTATCGAGGCAATGTGACCATCTGAAAGTATTTTGCGCTTTCAAGCTATAATTGTACTTCATTCCAGCAGACCATAAGATGGTCCTATGTACGCTGCATCGAAGATCTCACCAGGAAATCCGTCCGCAAAGCGACGCTCGCAGACGCGCTCTGCCACGGAGTTGGCGTAGCCGTAGTTGGTCTGCCCAGCGTTGCCGCGACCGCAGGAAAAAGAGGAGAAGACTACGAAGTGGTCCAGGTGGGGACACATGTGTCTCGACACTTCATCGAGCAGCTGTGTTCCGCATGCCTTGGGCTTCCACACTGCTTCGTACATCTCCGCCGTCTGGTTCTCAATTAGAGCGTCGCGGAGCACCTGCGTACGTGGAATTATATGCCATTTAAACGGGGAATAAACTTTGTTCAGCGATTGTGCAATTTCGAGTATATGGAAATCAAATGAAAATGCCGCTTGGCATCAAGGACGTAAGCGAAGACAACAACGCAAGCGCGGAAAAAAAAACAAACTTCTAAGCAGTAGGTTCGGGACTATCGAAGCGCATTTTCTGTAGGGTATTCAGTGAACGTGCTTTATCTGAACCAATAAAGCAAGAATGAACTTTCGGCTTGGAAAGTCACTACGCCGCTGCCCAACGCTGTCGTAAAAAACGCATTTCTTTCAGGGGTATCCCATAACGAGGAGCAGGCTGAAATACTGAACTTGCCATCAGTTTGCATTCGAAGGGCTTCAGATACCTCGCCGACCATTTTAATGGTCAGTTTTTAGGTATGCGCGCATTGATACCTCGTGCTTTCCTTTAGCGCACGTGCACAGGTGCGAACCAGCTTGCAAATTTATGACGGCGTTAATATTTCCTGATGTTTCACGTGCCGAAGCCAAGATATGATCATGAGACAGGCCCCGTAGTGAAGGGTGCCGGAGTAATTTTGGCAGCCTGGGGTTCTTTAACGTGCAACTAAGCCTAACTGCCCGTTTAACTGCGAAGAATTTTTTTCGCGAACTGCTTTCATAATCTATCTATCTATCTATCTATCTATCTATCTATCTATCTATCTATCTATATCTATCTATCTATCTATCTATCTATCTATCTATCTATCTATCTATCTATCGTTTCAGTTACGCGTGTGATTTCGAATGGCACTTCTAATTTTAGCACCAAAACCTTTGAGGGATTCTAGAAAAACTTCCTATAAGCATGTATAACCCTCGCTTCTCTAGAAATGACTCTGGTTTACCACTCTAATGCTGTTGCATTACTATCCCTGTCATCACTTTATTGCCCGCGAGATCGTGCTGATCTGTTATTTCTTGTTGACAGCGTCATATGTTGCCTATATCTGCTACGCCGCATGACGCTTAAAGGGGAACTCCGGCGGATTTTTCACCATGTTCTGATATCAGTGTTTTCCAATAGAACTGCCAGTCCTGTGACAGCCAGGGTGGTTCAGTTCCCTCAGAAACGCACCAACAATTTTAAATAACCGACTGAACCGTCTTCTGAAACCGAAATGTGTAGACGCTTCGAGCAGCGCATGCGATGACATCGCAGCCTCCCCGCAATCAGAAATATGTAGCTCGTGCCAGAAAAACCAATAGTGGTTAAGTCGGTCAACGATGTATTATATTTACGTCAGCTTCTCTGAACATTACAGCGACGATTTGCGCGCTGAATTATCGCTGTTTTGCTTTTTACGGCCCACCTGCTCGAGCTCGAGTAGGCAGCGCGGAAGGTGGCGACGCCAAAACACAGGGTGGCCGGCGTGGGAATGCGCTAGAAATGATTAAAATTCATTTTCAGGAAACCTAAATGACTTACGACCGCCTAGCTTGGCATATATTATTTCATTACAGAGGAGAGTATATACTAAACATTTCACTGAGATCAGCGGACCCTGACAAATCGCCGGGGTTGCCATTTGACCAACTTTCCCCGACAACAGTTGTGTTTAATATTTGAAGTAGCTTCACTGAATTAACGTCGCGAGGACTTGTATTAAACAACGGACCAGGTAAAATCCCCTTGAGTTGCTTCTTGTTATCACTATCGTGCATCACTGGGCTGAGTCTGGATCCTGCTACCTCGAGCTTCGGAAGCCCGCAGCTTAGCCGCTAAGCCAACGCGGCGCGTACAAGCCAAAGAAAGGTCAAAGAGTTGCGCACTAACCATAGCAAGGTTGAAGATTCCGCCCACGGGACCCATGGCAGTGGCACTCTGGACGATCTGATGAACTCCGTCCTCTGACGAGACGTCCGTTCTACTGACTCGAACCTCGGCGCCGATACGGTGCCACCGCTCCAGACAAAGCTTCTGGTATCCTGAGCGAACTCCGGAGCGGGACACGAGCAGTAGCTTCCGGCAGCCACGCGTTACCATCCATTCAGCGAGCTCGAGTCCGAACCCTCCGAGTCCACCGACGATGACGTACGATTTGTGCTCGTAGAAGTAGGAGCGTCTTACTGCCTCCACTGTTATTGGGAGCGCGGGAGCGGTGTTCTGGAAAGTTCCCTCAGGCCGGATCTGGGGAAGAAGGTTTGCGTAGAAAGCATTATTGGCTGATAAAAGCCTTGGGCTTATTGTTCAATGCACAGGTAACAGGGACGCAGATAAAAAGCCAGAAATCGGCTTCACTTGGTCTTTGTCTGTTACCTGAGAGCAAACGTGTCAAAATACAACACATAAAGAGATGCACGTTGAGAGAAAAGACTAAGTATAAACAACGTGGGCTAAATGAAAAGAGGAAATATATGTACAAGTTTACATAAAGGTATTTGTGCACAGAATCAAATAAAAAAATAGAAAGTAATTGAAATATAAATGCGAAATCACGTGTTTAAAGGAAGTTGCAGGAAAGAAAGCAGCGTAAAATACAAGCGGTGTAGAGTCGATGAACAAATCGATTCGACACCGATTCTACAATACGATTTAGAACAGGGAATGTCGCAGGAGCCAACGTTTCGACAAACGGACTTGTCTTCGTCAGGGCGGCGGGGCCGTCCTGAAGAAGACAAGTCCGAAGACAAGAAACGAAGCGGGCCGCTTGGATGAAACGTCCAGGGCATTGGTTTACCTCTCGCGCCGTCGATCACTTCTGGTCTCTCGAGTACTCTGAAAATGGGCGGAGCTTTGCACATATGACGCACATGAAACATAGCACTGTTCAGTTGTCCATTATTACGCCAGAAAGAAATCGTAATCAATACTTTCCACGGGATTCCGTCGGTACCGCCAAATGCGTCGATGGCCCTGGCCGGGACAGCCAGGGCAATAGGATCGGTGGGGCGGGGTGAGCCAATGGACGGTCAGTAGTGCGATTTCACACGTCTCGCGCGCTTCCATTGGCTGTGGCCATCCGATCGTCTGATCCGCACAATCGCTTCTGAAATTGATGTGTTGGAGCGCGTTTCACGTCTCTATAGTTACGGGCCTTTGCTCTACTGTGGGCGTAGACAGGCTGCTGCTGATGATAGTGATGATTATGATGATGAGTTAACAAAAGGTGTCGTTAAGGGATGATATATTCTGAGTAGCAAGTCTATATAGGTGTATATGCGGATCGCCCGTGTGCACAGCACGAGTGCTTCGCCTCGCCCCTCCGGGTTCGACGGTGGGGACCAATATGGCAGCGCGCCTAACAATGCCACATTTGGCGTATGCTGGCAGCCGCGTGCACACTGTCCATTGATTTTGGCGGAGTTTTTTGGAGGCGTTTTTTGAGTTGTTCGCTACCCTATACAAAAGTGCGGTCATGCAGGCTCCCTGGTTCTCCTGCGTATCTACAGCTTTCTCGCGGCAAGAGTAGTGCTTTTGTTATAACGAACGATTCATTTAGTAATACGCGAAAAATCGTGTTTGCGTTTGAGTGTCCCTTTAGGCGATGGACACAGAAGTGGTTGTGCGTGTCATTGCCTGCGGACACCGTTACCTAGTGTACACATTTGAAAGGAATATTACAAGGGTGCGAATGTACCGACAAGGAACTGAATTCGCGTACTGTTTGCAAATATAAGCCAATATATTGTCGTGGCAGCCTACGTACCTCTGCTCCCCCTTACCCTTAATGAATAAAGTTGTCACTCACTCACTCACTCACTCACTCACTCACTCACTCACTCACTCACTCACTCACTCCACTCACTCACCTCACTCACTTCACTCCTGAGTGTTCTCGTCAACTCAATAGGAACTGGCACTAGCGCAATGTTAATGATAGCCGCGCGCAGATTGCAGGCAAGTATTGGACGCATGTACCAGGAGAAAGGGCGCAGTTTCGCGAAATAGGCTCCTAAGCAAAAATACCTGGATGACGACCTTTCCTGTCTGCTTCCCATGAGCCATGAACCGAAATGCCTCTTCGACTTGGCTGATCGTGAAAGGGACCGTTCCTAAGGGTCTGACAGCTCCCGATGCAACGCCTTCAGTCACGAGCTGCGCGACACGGCGCTTCTCAGCGGCGAGTGGATATTCCACGCTTGTCATGGACATCACACTGCACACTTATGGAAGTGCACTATTCTTGCAGCATAATGATGTGTTGACTGCTGAATGCCTGTTTATTTGGTCGTTTGCGGGGTTGGCAATCTCCAAGTACCGTCCATTTGTCGCCAAACAGCGTGCGCTAGCAGGGCGGCTCTCTTTGGACAGTACATTTAGGACAATGTCCACACCTGTAAGATAGGAACGAAGTTTGAAATCCACTGCTTGGACCCGTGACCTGGACTGTTTCACAAACAGATGGGCTTGTGGAACCATTAGACAAAATATCAAGAAAATAAAATCAACGATTTAGATATCAGAGAAGATACTGGACAGAGAAAGAAAGCAATCCATCAGGCATAACACCAACACGCTGATACAACTTTTGATAACCTGCACTGGTTAAATCACGTATACACTAAAACAAATGTCAGCGCTCAGCTCTCTGTTTAATGATCTGCTGTTTAATGTGGGAACGCCGAAGCTGGCTATATTGTCTTTTTTTGTTGTAGCCTTGCTGCTTCATATGAAAGGGACGTGCGATACCCATACCAGAAGAATTCAACGTAAATGGTTCCCACTTCCGGAAGACCACCTGCTTGTTGCGTTTTTCTCAACGGGCCATCGTAAAAGACGTAGCCTTCGATAACTGAATAGTGACGCCATCAGCAAGTTTTTTGAAATGTGCGGCGCGATCGGATACCTTTGTTCGGAAACAGAAGGCATTCACTCGCAGCCACATCACAATGCCCCGCCGCGGGTTATTGTGCGCGCTGCGTATTCGGGGCAGCTAAGTGCGACACTGGTTTCCAGAACTGGGTTTCTCTCCTTTGAGTGGGTACTATTTTGTAACAGGGCGGCTCACAAAGCGTGTGAGAAAAAGAACGTGAGAGCATCCACTTTGCAAGCCGCGAAGATCTTAGAACTTGACAAGCATCTTTGTTTTAAATGCGAAGATTTCTTCTCGCGAAGTTGCTCTGACCAAATCTATCTATCTATCTACTATCTATCTATCTATCTATCTATCTATCTATCTATCTATCTATCTATCTATCTAACTATCTATCTATCTATCTATCTATCTATCTATCTATCTATCCGCCTACGTCTCGCCCTGCCACGGTGGTCTAGTGGCTATGGTACTCGGCTGCTAATCCGAGGGTCGCGGGATGGAATTCCGGCTGCGGCGGCTGCATTGCAATGGAGGCGAAATGTTGAGGCCCGTGTGCTGTCAGTTCACGTTAAGAACCCCAGGTGGTCGAAATTTCCGGAGCCGTACACTACGGCGTCTCTCATAATTAGAGCTGGTTTTAGGACGTTAAACCCCACAAAACAAACAACAACAACAACCTACGTCTCGGCGTACTCTTGGTCTCTTGTTTCACCTGGTATTTTTTTATTTATTTACAGATACTGCAGGCCTTCCCCAGGCCCATGCAGGAGTGTCTACAAACAATACAAACAAATAAGGTAAATACATTGAATGGCTTGGCATAAATGTAAGAAAAAAGTGAATCACAAGTACAGGCGCGAGCAAAAGTATGTGGACCACGGCATCGCGTGGCTCACGGGCTCTTCGCGACACTTCCGTTACGTCAGCTGCGATAGACAGCAGAGCTACGTGCTTGAAGCATCCCTCCTTAAATCTAGGGCCTGTCTGTTTTTCCAACTGTGAACAAGTATTTTCCACCTTTCTCTTTCTAACGCTAAGCGCTCTTCGGTATCCGAATCTACAGGTTCATATCACGATAGCGCTTCGCGAAAACTGATATCTCTTCATCGGCACACCGGTCGATGCAGGCCGTGACGGCTGTGATACCGCTATCAAGGCAGATACGTGGCGTTCTTACCGCCGACGAGCGCTGCGCGTGGAAATAGCAAACTAACAATGCTGTGCACGGCACCTGAAAAATTGACATGCTAGCGGGTAGCGAGTAGACTAATTTCCGGTGAAGCTCTCCGGTGGCCGTTAGGCGGTGTTCCGTTAGGTGGAGCGGAAAGCCAGTTGGCATAGAGTCACTGTAGAGGCTTCCCTTTAGGGAGCCAGAGTTGCGCCACTGTTTTTCCGTGCGCCGCGCCGCGCCCGCATCCAGTGATTTCAGCGCACACTATTCGCCTAGCGCCATCACGTGGTCAAAAGTGGTTCCGCCGCGCTGCGGTGAAAGCCCACACTTGGCAGCGAGGCCCACGCTCCGCACGTTCCGGCCGGCCAAGCGCAATCGACATCGGCTCTGTTATTGTTCGGCTGCTGCTGCTTTGATGCTGCTGGTCAAGGCAGGTGGTGGTTTTTGTAGTCGTTATAAAAAAAAGGTGCAGTGCTCTAGTTTGGCACTAGTTTGGCACGCGCTCTAGTTTGGCGCTCTAGTTGGCAACTCTAGTTTGGCACGCGCTCGCATGGTCCGTATACTTTTGCTCGTGCCTGTACCTAAATGGAAAGTGTACGAGGGTTGTATACATATATTGTTAATACAAGAGAGGTACACTCAAAACGATATGTTTTTATGTCAGCCATTTACATAAGGAAATTACTGTTACTGGTATTATGAGTAAATGATCCAACGAGACAGAGTTCACTGCTTCTTCAGCTAATCTGTGCTAATAAAATTGCTAGAGGAAAGAGGGAGAACTTGTGGACATTAATATGGCTAATTGGTTGTCTGAAGGTTTTACAGTGATGCGTCCTGGCTGAAACTTTTACAGGATTTTGAAGGTAACGCTCCCGTTTAATTTGAAGTCACTGCGATCAAGCTGGTAAATGAATTCTAATCTAGATACTATCCTGCGCTGCTCAAGTTTCTTTGGATAAGCCTTATTGCGTAAATTGGTTAGGCTAGAATGTCGGAAGTAAACGGAATAAATGAATCGCCAAAGCTAATTTTTGTACTCTATTTATTTTTTAATGAAATAGCGCTGTCAAGGGCTCCAAATAAACGTCTGCGTACTCCAACTTTGGTCGTACTAGTGCTTGTACGCATTTAGTTTTACCCTAGGTGGGGTATTGCGCAGTTTTTTTCTTCAAGAACGACAATTTCTGCAGTGCCTCCCGATAAACGTATACCTCAACAGGTATGGGTTACATGCATGACAAAAATGAATGATGCTCTTTATATGGACTAGCGTGGTACAAGTCATGTACGTACGTCAGGATGACGATACTGGAATCACGTGTACCTCATATCCGCAGTGCTCGACCCACAGTATGCGGGCATTCGCCACAGGTGTTTGATCTTTAGAGAGCCATGTAAATGACGGGCCAACAAAATTTTCATATAAAAATGCCGCGGTTGCCGGGATCGAACCCGCAACCTTCCAGCGGCTAACAAAGCCGAACACATTCGCAAACAACGGTCTCCGATCTCGCTCCTGGGTAGTCTTGGTGCCTTTTTGAGGCAGTTAATCACAGAAACGTAATTGTCAAACTCAGATTACAAATGTTGCGTGTTGTGCGTAGAACAAAACACAAGGTTTATTTTTGTGTTCTTTTACATGTGGCGGGCTCAAAAAATTGTACCAAGAAATACTGCGGCAGTTTTCCTCCAATATATAAATGCCGTTCACGCTGACCGCGGTGATCTACATCTCTACCGATATTTATGGAAGGAAATTCGCGTCGTCCTGTTCCCTATAGTATATTAGGAGGGTTGAAACGCTGTGACCTAATTTTAGTTAGATTGCGGCCCACCGGCTTGTAGTATAGGACGACCCCGGTCACTTTGGGGTGCCCGCTTATCTCATAAAAATACATTCTACTTGGTACTCTAATTATCTTAGCATGTCTGCATGACTACAAGTGATTTAAATTTCCTCAAAACAAATATAAAATTTCGTAGGGAGTTCATGAATCACGCGCTTCTGTATGGGCCACTCTGTGTTTCTGACGTCATACATAGGCTGCGTCCCTATCTCGCAGAAGAAGCGGTAACACGCAAACGGCGATCTCTCAATGTTTCAATAGTCCGTCAAAATGCTCCTGTCACAGGCGGAGATCGAGGCATCATCGAATGACATCGTCACTTTGGCGTTTCCGGCGCAGGTACCATGTTTACTATGTTTACATTACGGCGCGACAGCTTGTGGCTTCAGCGTAGCCTATAAGGGTGATGGTTTGGCCACGTCGCTTTTTAGTCGCTTAATGCTAATAATAATAGCTGGAGTTTTGCCTGCGAAAACCACTATATGTTTATGAGGCACGCCGTAGGTGGGACTCCGGTATAATTTGGACAACCTGGGGTTATTTAGCGTGCACGTACATCTACGTATGCAGAAGTATTTGATTTATTGGCGTTTAACGTCCCAAAACCAGCTCTGATTATGAGAGACGCCGTAGTGGAGGTCTCCGGAAATTTCGACCACCTGGGGGTTCTTTAACGTGCACTGACATCGTACAACACACGGCCCTCACCATTTCGCCTCCATCGAAATGCAGCCGCCGGGGCCGGGATTCGATCCCGCGAACCTTGGATCAGCAGCAGAGTACCATAGCCACTAGACCACCGTGGCGGGGCGTGCAAAACTATTTAAGGTTAGTGATGAGTTTGTAACAAATTTACCCGCCGTATCTGTTACAGGGCTGTCACTACCCTTAAAGAACACCAATATCACAATATTATTTAAAAAAAAGGAAAAAAAGAAGGACGCCGGGTTCCCTTTTTAGATTCACGCGATCACTGCACCTGTTACCACGATAATGGTTACACACACATTTGCTATTAAACTTCAGTAGTAGATGCTTCTTCACACCTTTCATGAACTGCATGTGCTTGTCTTCGATGTGGTGCATACGTGGGTAGTGCACAGCACGATTAAGGCATTTCAGTCTGCCGGAAGCTTTATTTTATCCACCCATGCAGTGCATTTTCGCAATAGCGCAATAAGCGAACAAAACGACTGATGAAATGAACACGTAAAGTGATGAGTCACAGAGGCTATGTGCGAGCATGCGCTTGCTATACTGGACAGAATCAAATGCATCGAACCTTTTCCCTTCGTCTCATCAAGTATGTGGTCTTCAAAGCAGAACTGGCGACAATTAATGATTTGCCGATCGTGCAGCGCCGGGAAACGGTTTTTGGCGATGTCACGCTCTCGTTCGTCCTCTGTTAAAAAAGAAAAGAGAAAGAAAGGGATAAGCAAAGCATAAATATATCTTGGAGGCCATGGCATACACATCGCATAAATTCGCGCATATGGAAGGAGACCTGGCTTTTTAGGAAACGCTTTACCTGAGAGTAGAGAATTATTATTTCATCCTCCTTACAGTCAGTTGCCTGAGCTAGAATGGATGAGCGATCTCAACCCGAAATAAAGGTTTCTCCACATGACTCTGCGTGAACAAAGGAACTGGTAAATTACGAGACTTATCTGCTCTGTTCACTCAAGCAGCGTGAGTGTAGTCCAGTATTATGACCATGTAAATGAGCAAACCAAACGCTGTGTGTTTAACAACATTCTTGGAGCAACAAATTCTTCGTAGAATTTAGTTGTTGTTCCTGCAAAGAAAGCCTAGACAGCGTAATTTGAACAACAGCAAAAAAAAAAAAAACAATTAGCTGGCTATGTTGTTTCTTCAATGGCGTCATGAGGTCCAGCGTCCTTCAGGGTGCCCTTGTTTG